>JAXQQM020093054.1:0-107290 GCA_034641835.2 Pinus albicaulis | reverse complement strand
CTGATCTTAGGCTAGGCATGTGTCCAGAAGAGTTTTATTGAATTTAATGATGTTTTGTTGGCTCAAATGAAAAGGCAGATTTGGGTCTGGGGAATGAGGCTCAGTTTTGCAGAGATCTCTATGGGGAAAGGTAGACAAATGGTTTAGTACTTCAAATTGAGTGAGATGGAGAGGTTTTAGATATATGAGGAGTTGAAAAGGAAATTAATAACTCAGGGATCCTTTTCAATCAGCTGAAAACATAGATAACTAAACAAACCTTAGGTAGAGCACTGCAATTTCAATGGATTCTACCTTTATCTTTGTTTGATTTATTTAAGATGAAATAAAGAGAGATATGGCATACATAAAACACATGTAGACTTAAAATTATAGAAGGAAACACAATACCAAATCAAGATGCCACAAGAATCCCATAAAGTGCTGCAAACCCTGGTCTACTCCTTAGCCAAACTGTTGAAATGAGTATACAATAAGATCCAAGCTTTCCCAAAAGTCCAACCATGCTAATGACTGAAAAACATAAGATATAGGCAAACAAAAACTCATCCTAGCCTCTAGGGGTCGAGCTCATATGTTTAGGAGCTGTTCCAACAAATTCTAAACTGAGAAACTAAAAAGTAGGCAGTGGAACAGCTTGCCTCTAAAAACTAGGGAACTAATTCATTCAGTTGTAAACTACCTTTTCATGGATGAATCTACCTCTATGAGTGAAAATTTAGCATAATTACATCAAGATCCATAAAATTACATTAAATTACATCATGATTTTTACAATAAGAAGGAGAAAAGTCAAATTTTCAAGAAACTAGGGGAAAAACAAAGTTTTTGACCAAAAATGAGCAAAATTCCTCCAATGCGTCGTGTTGATTTCCCTATGCGTAACGCCTTTTGCAGCTGTTTTTGGAGGCCTTCCTGATGTCCAAATTTGCTCAAGTGGGCTTGTTGGAAGGGTCTGCCTGTATAATTTCCATCACAAGTGGAATTTTTTAATTTGGCCTCCATTTTCCCCTCCAAAACTGAGTTCTCCCAAGACTGCTTCCTGTGTGTCAAAAAAGGGGCAGAAAGGTCATTTTTGGGGTGTTTTTGACCTTTTTGGAAGCCCAAAACTTGTCAAAATTTCTTGGCCATTTGTGAGCATGCATATTTTTTAATGAAAAATCCAAATATGTTTATTTTTACTCAAAGTGATGCCTCCTTCAAAAGCGAGCGCCAGGTGGCGCGACGCATTGGGCAAAAAACTCTGTTTTTTAAGGAAAATTTTCCAAAATTCATCTCAATGCGTAGCTCCTTTTTCTAGTAGACTTTTGGAGGTCTTCCTATTGTAAAAATTTGTCATATGATAGCTATTTGGAAATATTATTGAGTCTACTTTCCAACCCAAATTTAATTTTTCAATTTGGAGTTCATTTGCCTTGTCAAAAATCAAATCTCCCAAGACTGGTCAAAATGTGCAAAATGAGGCTGCCTCAAGGCAGAGTGCTATTGCAGTCAAATTTTGAAGGTCTTCCTCAACTCAAAATTGAGCTCATGATAGCTCATTGGAAATATATTTGTGCCTAGTTATCATTTGACTCATCATGCAAGTCATTTGTTCAACCAAGCTAGGATAAATCTTGATTTTCCCAAGGTCACTTCAGAGGTGCATCAATTCTCCTGAGGCAACTGTATTTTTGAAATTTATCTAAAACCATGAAACCTGTGTAAATAGTGAAGGATTTTTTTCTTCCTTGGACTATTTTGGACAAAAACCTCTCTCAGTTTTCCAAAATTCATCTTTTCTTGCTCAAAAACATCATTGGAGTAAAACCTATCCCAATGTGTGGAACAGGGGATTTGTCGAAATGAAGCGAAATGAAGGGGATAAGGGGCTTATAAATTCTTTAGAAAATTTTTGGAAGTAGGGAGGGATGCTAGGAATTAGGGGAAAGTGGAATTTCAAATATTGAGTGAGGAGAAGGGGTCCAAAAGGGAAAAACACAGGCCTAGCCTAGAGAATTGCCAAGTTGTAGCAAGAAACTAGAGTTTGTGCGAAAATGAGGAATTTGGGGGATATCGGTGATGGGAAGTGTTTAATAAGGCACATTAAGGATAGGGGAAGGTCTATGAACATTAGGATACAAGTTTTGCTAATGATTTGACCATCCAAGATAAATTACCTTCAAAACCCTAGGAGAGGGAAATGAACCTTACCTAGGCACAACTGAAGCATGAACAAGGTGTAAAATGACCCAATGGAACTTGACATGATGATGAAAACCCTCTGAATGGTGGTACACTCAACTGAATGGTGACATGGACCGACATTTGGACAACTTTGACAGGAGTAAAAGCAAACCCTATACCTAATACCTAGTGACCAAATTTTGCTTGAAGACTCACTGAAATGACAAAATTTGACCTTTAAACTTTAAAATCACTTTGTAAGAGCATGTTTGATCATTGGAGGAAGGCTGCAAAGACTGAAACCAACACAACCTTGGCAAGTCCTGCAAAAATCTATTACATGATATTCTAAGCTCCGTGGTATAGATGGAACGATACTGTATTCCATAACTCACCGATATATCAATTGTCCACCTTCTCTACTCTCATGCTCAAGGAAACACAATCTTATACATCAAATTTGTAGAGGTTCTTTAACCAAACCTCGATCTTCTTCACTCGTCCCATGGTTATGTGACATAGGAACCCCTTTCCTTTGCTAAATATCACATCATAGCCATAGTCTTAAAAAACAACAATTGAAACTTAGTTCTTCTTCAAACCAGGAACATACATGACATATTTTAATTTGAGAGGAGAAAAAAAATCCCTCTGAAAGATAATAGTACCAATTTCGGTTTCACTATACCTCCCATCATCTCTCATCTCGATGTGTATATGGAGGTCCTTCTCCTCCAAGACGTTGAATAACTCTTTGTTGATGGTCATATGGAATGAGGCTCCACTATCCAGGTACCACAAAAAATCCATCACCGATGACACCATGAATGCAATGAGGGTGAAATAAAACTCGAATTGTGAAGCAAGATCTTCAGCTACTACTCCTCCCAATGGATTCTTGTTGACCTTCTTGTGCGGACACTTCGTGGCATAATGTTATAGCTCATGATAGTGAAAAAATTTAGTATTCAACAAATCCTTCTTATTTCCTTTTTAACCAAAATCTGATTTGGAATAGGATGAATTCCCTTTCCTTTTTTTTTCCTTTCCATCCAAGGCACAATTCTCCTCATCATCATGCTTTGATGAGGATCCATCTCTAGTGTTCCGTCGGATCTCTTCTTACACCAAGTTAGACCACAAAATCTTCCACTCTGGTAGCTTCTCCCTCCCATTCACAGATTCTTGGTAGCTGTGCCAACTCTTAGGAAGGCCTAAAAGTTATATGCTTGCCAGATCATCCCTGAAAACTATAATGCCAACACTTCCACGCTCATCCCCACATTAGGTGAATTTGGTGAAGTACTTTGGTATTATTTCACCCTTTTCCATATTGATTTTTATGAGCTTGTCCTTTAGTGCTAACTTCCTGTGGTCAATTTTTTTCTAAAAAAAATATGTTAAGGCCTTCCACATTTCATATGGAATTTTATTTACATGGAGATTCGAGAGAATATGATCTCAAACACCTTCCAATAGAATCCTTCTTTCCTTTGCTACATTCTTCTTCCAAGTCGCCAGATGTTGAACATTTGCTGTTGTAAGCTTAGGAGTATCATTGTCTATGAACTCATTTAGCCCATTGACTTCCAACATTGCTTCCATCCTATCTCTCCGAGCTATGTAATTCAAACTACCCTCAAGGGAATATTAGAGCCTCAATCAAGAGAAAAACCTCTTGATCCTGCTACTAGTCCTGAAGAGTAGATATGCAAATTCGATTCACCTGCACAGAACAAAATTGTATTCTTCTCTTATATAGTTATTCCTTCTCTCATACCATGTATAAAATATATATAGATTCAAACTGATAATTGTAATATTCTAAAGAAATATAGTTGAATCTACTCTATAAATCGTGGAAACCAATTTAGCTGCTAAAATCAAAAAACATGAAAGAGAAATAATTTCAATCACACGGTACCCAAGTATTTCCTTGGGAAAGTCGCAGCTAAAAACCCTAATATATTTGTACTGAATAAGTCAAAAAATATGAGAATATTACAATGCTTTTCTCCAACCAGAGAAACCTCTGCACTATCTTTATATGTCTCATTAATTCCAAGACAAGATTGGTTCAATACTTAACCAATTTTATGCCCTCCGGGATCCCTATTTCCTTGGGTAATAAGCCATATTAAATAGGGAAATTCCCAATCCATGTCATGAAATCCATTAGGGACCTTACTTTGATTGCATGCACCACCTGTACAATTTGGATGATTATACAACTGATAGTACACTACCCTTTAACTCCAATATCAACTGGGTCTTTCTCAGAACTAACATGCATGAGTTATTTATGAGTGAATCACCAGTAATATTATTGATCAATATATGTGGTTCAAGTCCAAGTTCCACTCTTTGACCTCTCACTAGTTCCTCCATCAGTTAGAACTCGTTAAACCAATTTTAACTCAGATAAATTGAGTTAATTAATTACAACTCAAAATAAACTCAGCTAGAGCTCTTATTTTGTAGGAGACACTCTTCATGACTCAAGTTAGACCCTCAAATCGAATTAACCGAACCAAATAAGTCCTAATAACTCAGCTAACTCATACGATTTTTCTTGTGATGTGGAATTACAATTTTATTCTAATTTAATTCAAGGGAAATTAAATTAGAATCCTTTCTTGGTGCCATTTTCAACAAGTATATTCATATAATTTATCAACATAAGATTATGATGAATGGGTGGGAAATTTAATGATTGATACATGCAAGAAAAATGTATAGAAAGAAGTAGTGAAGGCTAAAAATATTATCACATATTTAAATGGAAAATCTTCAACTAAACTAAGGGCATTATATATCACACACATAGTTGAACTAATTATGGAAATAATTAAAATGAATGAGAAAAACCTACTTCGTATTCAAGATGAGAAATGATTAAAGGAGGTTTAGAAGTTAATATCTTTGTTTGATTCCAAATTTGTCAAGAGAATTAGAGTTGGTCTACCTGGTTGTTGGGAGTAGCAGGGAAATCTACTTTCCTGAGAACTACATGAAAATGAACTAGTGGTTATTAAAACAAAGTAAACTATGAGACAAGAACTATAAACTCAAAACGAGAACTCTAGTAAAAACATCCCCAAAAAAAAACCCGAAAACAAAAAGTGTTGATGCAGGAATAACATTTTTTTTTGTGAATTTTCAACATTTTTTTAAAATGGTAGTAAAAGGTAATAAAAAACATTTTTTTTGTGCAAAAACCACCCTAAAAATGAAAAGTGTTAATGGAAGAATAACATTTTTTGTTTTTGTTTTTGTTTTTGTTTTTGTTTTTTTTTTTTTCAAATTTTTGTATTATTACTTTTTTTGGGTAAAATTTAAACATTTTTTTAGCAACGAAGCTAAGGATAAAATATCATGACTCCGAAAAACCTTAAAATTCCAACAATTTTCAAGTATGGTAATAAAGATAAAATATCACGTCTTCGAAAAAAATTAAAATTTCAACAGTTTTAAGCCATGGTCCTAATGATAAAATACTTATAACTATTTTCAATTATAACATTAAAGATAAAAAATATCATGACTCAAAAAACCTTAAAATTTTGACAATTTTTTAATCATGGAAGTAAAACCGAAGATCACGACTACAAAAATGGTATCTAGCAACACATAGTCAATATATTCAGTGATATTATGTTCATAGAAAAGATGGTCAAAATGTGTTTCTTCTGGAATGATATGTATAATGGAGCTATGATATCCAGGACAGTCTGTTCTCCAAGCATGTCTATCCTAATATGTGTTCAATCCATCTTAATACAACAGTATCTTCAAAAAACAAAACAAAAAACCAAAAACTCATGTACCATCCATCCATGATCATTGAGGCGCTCGATGTGTTATGTACCCAGGTCATCAAAGGTCATAGGAGGGTGCCAACAATTTGAGATGTAGTGTCCCTCCTACGATCATTGATCAACATTACAAAATTTGTCCCTGTACAACAAAATCTTCAGTTAAAAAAATTTGATAGTCCCCACAGCTCCATTTCCAGTGGTGTCATAGAGCTCATAGTGTATTTCTCCAAATGTTCCCCTCAAGCATTTTTTGGATAGTCTGACCGCCTTCTCATTTTTCTCTCTGAATATGTGCCTGAAGGATATGTAGGTGAAATGTTTCTGTAGTTCAGAAATTTTGTCAATCCATGTCGCCAAGTGTCCAGGATCCAAAGAATTTTGGTTGTTCAAGTGATCAATCAGAACATGTGAATCACCAAATACCCAGAGCTTGTCAATGCACAAATGTTTTGAAAACCACAGTAAAGCCCATAGGGCCAACATCTCATCTCTCATGTTTGATCCATGTCCTCCAAACCAATAAAGTTTGTAGTGACATTGTAGTGTGATCATCAACCAAGCACCACATCTGCAGAGGGATTTTTGTGATGCACCTTCGAAGAATCTAGTAGGGTAGTGGATTTTGAATGGACAATTTATTTTTGAGAGATCTCGTGGGGGATGACAACTCGTCCACATGTTCTCCCAGTCGAGGATAATATTAGAAGTGATCCATGTTTTTGAGGGTTGTTGTTCCTCAAAAATATTTTTTTTCCTCCCACCGTAAATCCTCCAATGGAAAAAGAGTGGAATACTTTTGTATCTTTGTCTTGTGTAGTCCACCAATCAATTCACTGTGACTAATGTGAATTCTTTCACCTAGAGCTTCGAATGGATTCCAAGCATTGTCCATACTTCTTTGGCAAAGTGAAATGAGTAAAAGATGTGTTTGTTTATGTCCCACCATCCAAATAGAAACAACAAATCCCATGGCCAATATTTCCCCTTTTCATTAGATTATTCCATGTCAAATTTTGATCCCTCCAGACCAGCCATAGAAATATAATAATTTTGTATTGTATCTTGATCTTCCAGATATCATGAAACCAACATGTTTCTACTTGGGTGTTGTGACTGTGTTTCATCAGTTTGTATGTCCCTGTTGTTATTATATGTCCATTTGTCACTATGCCTCCCCATGTAATATTGTCCCCTTCTCTATGCGTTTCCCAACCCATTTCCTTCAGGCATGACACATATGGATTCCACTTAATCGCCATTTGACCGAAAATTCCCAGCTCATATGCATGCTTCTATCGAGGGATCTTCTCTTTCCATTTTGTGATCACCTGCTCCAGATAAAATATACCCCTGTCTTCCAACAATTTTAACAATATGTTACTGATAGTAGAATCCAGTGGGAGTCCCCTGATATCCCCAACCTTGATGAAAATCTTCCTGCCATTCCCAAATCTCCATTGCAACATCCCGTAGAATTTGGGCCAAATATTCTTGAACCCATTCCAGATAATGGAACCCCTCCTATCTATCCCTCCCTCTGTATTGTATAAATCCTCCATAGTCTTTGATTTTGTGTACTTATATCTTATGATTTCATGCCAGATACCAAGGTTCTGTAGACCTCTCCACAGTGATTTCATAATTAATTCTCTTCCAAATTCTTCCACATATAGTAGTCCCCATCCCCCCAATTCCTTCAAGCATGTAATTTCTTCCCATCGAACAAGGTGGTATTTATTTTCCTCTCGCCTACCACACCAGATGAAATTTTCCATTGTACTCTTAATTTTGTCCGTGATAGTTTTTGTAATATATAACAGGTGAGCCCAATATACTGTTAGATATTAAAGAACCCCTTGTGCTAGGATCAATCTTCCTCCTCTTGAGAGCCACTTATGTGTCCAACCATTAATCAATTTTTTATATTTCTCAATTATCCAAGTCTAATCTGTAACCCGATATCTGGATAGTTTTAAGTGGAAACCAAGATATGTCAATCCATCACCAAGTGGATAGGACCTATAATTGAAGATCTCCCCAATTTGTCTAATAATATTTGGTTCCCTAGTTGATTGATAGATCCATTATTTTACTTCATTAGCCAGCATCCCTGTGCCATGAAAACATTTATCAAATACATCCCTCAGTTGTTTCCAATTTTCCTGAATTAATAGGCCAAATATTAGCACGTCATCCACGAAAAAGTATGTGTGATCTCCCTCTGTGTGGTGACTTTTATACCCCCGAATTGTCCCATAGAAGCAGCTCGAGTAATCATTAGACTAAATTCATCCATGACAAGGATAAATAGGAGTGGTGAGAGTGCACAACCCTGCCTCAACGCCCTACCTTGTTTGAAAAATACACTAGCTGATCCATTTATAAGGATCGCCATGGATGTCCTACTGACAATGCCCATTATCCATTCAACAGCTCGACAATCCATTCCAATATTATGAAGGGTCATTCTGAGAAAAGCCCAATCCACCCTATCATAGGCCCTACTCAGGTTTACTTTTAGTACCAAAGCTTCTAGTTTCTGGTCCATAATAGTGTGTATGATCTCTTAGCTAGACACCACTGCATCATGAATGATGTAGTTGTTGAGGAAACTTAGTTATTCAGGTGATATATGCCTTGAAAGTTGAGAGTACATCTTTAATCCTGTCAGCAATGAGTTTCAAAATAATTTTATAAAGTGCATTGTACAAATAAATGGGTCGATAGTCATCGAAAGACACCCCACTTTTATTTTTTGGAATAAGTACCAAAAATGTATAATTGATCACACCATGTATAATTCCATAAATTTGTGCCTCCTCGACCATATCAGTAATATCTCTGATTAGTATGTCTACAAAGTGAAGGAAGAAGTCTAGTTTCCAACCGTCTAGACCTGGGCTTTTATCAGGTGTGAAAGATTTAAGAACCCCCACCACCTCCTCTTCACAAACTATCCTGAAAAAACTATGATTATCGTCCTCTGTGAACATCTGGGGATATTCGTCTATCACCTTCATCTATGCGTCCACCGAGATATTCTCATCAATCTTAAATAAGGAGTCGAATAATTTCACTGCTTGTTCTTGTATCCCTGTAGTTGTATTGTAAGATTGTCCCTCTGCCTCAATACACGAGATAATGTTTGTATTATTTTTGCCATTTTCGAAGGTGTGGAAATATTTTGTGTTCCTGTCACCTTCTTTCAGCCAAGTTGCACGGCTCTTCAGCCTCCAAGTCTGTTCTTGGATCAAAATAATTTTCCTTTTCTCGGCTTCAATAACTTTTAACCTTTTCCATTTTTTAGGAGGTAGTACCCCTCCAATCATCGGATAAACAATCGTTGAATTTTCTCCTTCAATTTCTACGAGGGCACTGATCAAATTATTTTTCTTTAGTTTTTCCCATTTCCTTACCCCATATTTTAGAAATCGCAAGTTATTAGATAAATATTTCATAGCATGTGTTCCTTCCTACCTCTGATGGATTGTAAAAAAATCTCTAACTAAGGAATTAAATTCCTCATCCTCCAACTAGGTCCTGTTGAATTTAAAGGGATGTCCTGATTGTCTCCATTCAAAATTAAATTCCAAGAAAATAGGTCTATGGTCTGAGATCATAAGTGTCACCACCCATGATATGGTTTTCCCCATATGATCCAATAATGAATCTTGTATAAGGAATCTGTCCAGATGCTTACCTATATATTCCTTGTCGTGTAATCCATTGGTCTAGGTCAGACCATCCTTTTCCATTTGAATATCCTTAAGATTTGAATCATGGACCATGTCCCCAACATAATCTGCTAGGGGATCGAAACGGCCCCCACCACCCCATATCTCAGTTCCATGAAAGGTACAGTTGAAATCCCCAGCAATGATGGAATTTCCTAATGATAGAATCCCACAGAGTTCCATATTTTTCCAAAATGTAAATATATCACAGTAAGGGATATATAGGTTGACCAGATGTATCTGATACTTGAAACCATGGATGTGACCACTTAGGATTATGCCACCAAAAAAAATGAAAGATTTGAGACCTCCCAGATTCGAATCCAAAACCATAGCCAAACCACCTGATTGCCCCTCTGCATCTTTCGTCACCATGTTCCAAGCTGGAAGCATAGCATAGAAGTATGACAAAATTCGATCAGTTGTAGTCATAGTCTCTTGTATAAAAATGATAAAAGGAATGTTTCGTCTAAAAAACTCCCGCAATGCTAGGAATTTTTCCCACCCCCCTAAACCCCACAAATTTAGGGAGCACATGATCATCAGGAAACCTTGGACGTGGGGGTCAATGTTCTAAGTACCTGATCTAAGGCCAATGTATCCTGAACCTCCGGCATTTTCCCCGACAGTCCATCCGAGGTAGTATCCTCCGATGAGATAGACTTATTCTTGAGTTGGGGCCTGCCCTTACATTTTCTATGGGTGAAATTTGATAAGGACACATAGCTAATGATAATGGGTGGAGAGGATGGGTGGCCAGTTTGAACGACCAGGGGAGCCAGCTCAACTTTCGGGATGTGCATGAAAATGGCCAATCACTGCCAATGGAATTCGTCGGGGATGACGAGGCATCATGACCAAAAGAGATGAAAGGTAATGTCATTTCATTCAGTACAAGAGAGGAGGGAGTATTTCGACTGGGCAGAGTTAGATCATCTACCTCTGAGCTCAGAGGCAGATGAGAATTTGGAAATGAAATGGGTCCCATAAATAGGGGATACTTGAACAGAGAGGGGTCAGGGAGATGTAGTGGAGTGCGTGGAATAACTAGTGCCGGAGAAGATTAGAGGTCATCTTCACATTGCAACACAACCTCCCCCTAGAGTTACTTGGACTGACGGCTAGCAGAAGTTCCCTGGAGATGTAATGAACCCACCCCATTGAAAAAATACTGTGATATAACATGATGTGGAGGAGAGGAAGGAATGTTAGACTTACCCAAGAGTTTGTGTCGGTCAAGAGGAGGGATATCCTATGTGGACGAAATCACCTGCGCATTCTGGATGTCTTCTGTAGCCCGTTACTCGAACACCACCTAGTGACCCAGGATTCCCTTCTTATGCAAATTGCAGTTTCGAACTAGATGCTCGACATCATGACAATGTAGAAATTCGAATAATTTTCTGAGTTATTCTCCGAGATTATCCTGATTACACATTATTTAATCTTCATGCATAATACATAACCTCTTCTACAATTGATCATCAATATGCGGAAATAGAAAGCAGTTGCATGCGCTCATTAAAACACAATCAAGCACACATATCAACATAGGATGTAATGGGGAAAGAAATAGCTGAAAACCCCCAACTATCTGTATAATATAATGATGGATAACATGTAACAATACATAGCACAATACTCCTCACAAGTACTCAGTACTATCTTCAAAAGCTACACACATACTATATGATATTTGAACAAGTCAGGGGTTCAAATCTTCTCCACAAGTCTGCATGCCTCTACTGCGCAATCCAAGTGAGTAATGAATGAGATCCAAGTTTGAATCCCAATAGCTCCAACTGTGCAATCCTCATTGGCAATCTCCATCAAAGTGTGTGCAAATCTCATGCACAATCAATGGTCATAACTGATAGTCAATCACACCCTTTCACCAACCTCTAACACTGGTCTCCACTGAACTGTCCATGCATTGCAGTTAACTGATGTGTTCTTTAGTTGATTTATGAGTTAATAATTAGTGAATTAATTAATAATTAATTCACACCACTTATCACTAGTGTATTTTTCAGTTAGACTAAATACAACTAGTTCAACTAAGTTAAACAGAACACAACTCCACCAACTGTCTCATCAACTCCACCAAACTCTGCCACATGAGTTCTAACTGAAGTCAACCATGCAATAGCTCAACTAACCCTTAGGAAAAACATATTTCCTTCTGTCAGCTGCATGTGCCACATCCAAGCATCAAACTGAAGTGCTCCAAGAGGATAAGATAATGTTTATAGTCTAAATATTATTAAGGGTTAATAATATTTGACTGTTCTATTTTTAGCCCGGTAGTCTAAAAATAGAAACCGCCCAATGTCTAAAAATAGAGGTCCATCTATTTTTACCAACTCGACCAATCATCCACAAATAGCATCCTGCAACTCATAGACCATGATCCATATGTCTAAAAATAGACTTTGTGCCAAAAATAGCCCGCATGCCCACTTAGTGAAGGCGACTTCATTTCACTAAGCTCCATCATCTTGTTGCATTTTAAACACTCCCTCTCAAAAATATATGTATTATCTGAAACCCCTATCCTGCCTCTGTGGTATTCGAATTTGCTCCTGGTGAGCGCCTTCGTCAAGATATCAGCATCCTGATCCTCTGTGGGAATATATGAAAGTAACATGATTCTCCGCTGCACACAATCTCTGATATGATGGTACCTAATGTCGATGTGTTTGGATCTATCATGAAGTATTGGATTAGTCGAGAGTTTAATGAAACTCTGGTTATCATAATAAATCACAGTAGGCTCCAAGTGTGACCCGAACAACCCGACTAGAATCTTCCTCATCCATATGGCCTCGCATGCAGCCAAGATTGCTGCCATATACTCAGCCTCTGCTGAACTGAGTGCCATGGATCTCTACTTCCTGCTGTACCAAGAAACTGTTATCGACCCGATACTGAAGATCTCTCCAGATGTGCTCTTTATGTCCGTTGGGCTCCCTGCCTAATCTGCATCCATGAAGCCACAAAGCTTCACCTCATCCTCCTATCTGTACCACAAGCCATATCCTGATGTGCCTCTAAGATAACGCAATACATTCTTGCCTGCCTTCCAGAAGAGCTCGGTAGGCTTAACCATAGCTTGCAAAAGCCGGTTAATATCATAGCATATATCGGGTCGTGTATTGACCAGATACATAAGCAACCCCACCAACTGTCAATAAACAGTGGCATCCACTACCTCCGCTGAAGTAGCATCCTCCTTCCTCCAACCTCCAGGAAGAGGAGTATCAACAGGCTTGCAGCCATGCATGTTTAACTTCTCAAGTATTTCTCGGGCATACCTACCCTGAGAAACAAACATTCCATCACTGCGCTGCCAGATTTCCAATCCTAGGAAATAATGAAGGAGGCCCAAGTCCTTCATCTCAAACTCTCTAGCAAGATCCTCCTTGCATGAAAGTATCAATAGCTCATCACCCGTCAAAATCGGATCATCTACATACAGTACAATGATCAGCAACTTCCCCTCCACCACAATCTGGTACAGGTTAGGATCCGCCTCACTCTTGGAGAATCCAAGTCCAGTGAAATAACTGTCTATCAGTGTGTACCAAGCACGAGGTGCTTGTTTCAACCCGTACAGTGCTCTCTTGAGTCTGCACACATGCGACTCACTGCTAAAGATCTCAAAACCTTCAGGCTGCTCTATGTACATCTCCTCCTCAATGACTCTGTTGAGGAACGTAGTCTTCACATCCATCTGATGGATGTGCCACCCCATCTACGCTGAGAGAGCCAAGATCATCCATATGGAAGAGTACCTTGCGACAGGTGCAAAGGTCTCCTCATAATCGATCCCCTCAATCTGTGAGAAACCACAGGCAACAAATCTTGCCTTGTACTTCTCCACACTCCCGTCAGCTGCCTGCCTCACTTTTTAGATCCATCGCGAACCCACCATTGATTTCCCCTCTGGTCTTGGGACAATCTCCCATGCACTGTTTCTGACAATCGAATCATACTCTTCCACCATGGCATCTACCCATGCAGGATCCTCCACATCTTCCTCGAAAGAGGATGGCTCTGTCACGACACATTTGCTCATAAGAGCCATGTATCCAGTGTACGATCCAGTGACTGTCTCTATCTATGTTGTACTGTAGGTGGTCCTACAACCTTCTCTACATCTTGAGCCAGTCGCTCAGCTTCTGTAGTGCGCTTGCACCCTCTGATGGTTGGCGCTGCATGAGTGGTCTCTTCCACTCCATGAACTTCCTCTTGTGGCTGATCCACATCCCGAAGCTCATCCTTAGGAACTAATATCTCCTCATCTGCATGCAAGTGTGGCGCCCTCTCAAGCGAACACTTCATGGCTTTCTACTCCTGAAATTTGATATCCCGTCGCACAACAGTCTTGTGTCTGTCTGGAAAATACACACGATAGTTGTGGGCCATATCAGTGTACCCCACAAATATCCCAACCTCTGCGGTCGGCTCCAACTTCTTCCTAGCATCCTTCGCCACATGCATGTAGGCAGGTGAACCAAAAATCCTTAAATGGGAAATATTAGGCCTCTTACCAGAAAATGCCTCCTTGGGTGTACTCATGCCAAGTATCTTGTGAGGACAACGGTTACACTTTATATCTTTGCGTGTTCATGCCTCGACCTAGTGAAGGGTAGGCCCCGATCATGCATCTTACACACAGTTCATCCGGCACACGATCTTTACATGCTTAACAAACAACCCCATTCTTGCTATGGGTTATGAGTGCAGTGAGATCTCCCGAATCCCTTACGCAGCACGAAAGTCCTTGAATTGACGAGAGATGAATTCACCACCGTGTCATCCTAAAATTTCACATGTTCCCCGATTCCTTCTCAGCAGTGAACTCACAGAACTTTGAGTATGTCTTGCTCTTCTTCTGCATGAAGAAGATCCGGCACTTACGAGAAAAATCATCAACAAATATCACATAATACCTGTGCTTTGCTGTCGAAGCTACTGAGAAAGGTCCACACACGTCTGTGTGAATTCTCTCAAGGATCATCGTGGCGCGACTATCCTTCTCATGAAAGGTGGCTTTAACAAATTTTCCCAAGGTACACCCCTTGCACTGATCTGACTGCGCAAGAGTACCCTTAGGAAGCCCAGTAGAAATCTGCTGCAGTATCTTCAAAGCTCCATGGTGAAGGTGGCCCAATCTCCGGTGCCACAGCTCGCCATCATCCCAGCTCACCACTCCTTCCACCTTGCATGCCATTGCTGCGCAGCCATCCACTTGCAACTGATAAAGGTTCTTGACTCGAACCCCTATCTTCCGGGTTTCTCCAGTAGTCTTACTGCGTAGGAAAGCCTTTCCTTCGCTGAAGACAACATCGTACCCCTTGTCTTCCAACATCGCCACAGATATCAGATTCTTCTTCAATCCTGGAACATGCATCACTTCCTTCAATACGAAGGGTTTACCAGACTCCCTCTCAAAGGAAATGGTACCGATACCGATCGCACTGTATCTACCATCATCGCCCATCTCGATGTGCACTCCAAGATCTTTCTCATCCAGATCTGAAAACAAATCCCGATCTCTGGTCATGTGAAAAGACGCACCACTGTCCAAGAACCATACTGATCCCATCACACTTGAGACCAAGCATGCGATCAGCAAAAAATCCAGCTCAAACTACGAGGCTAAGGCCTCTCCCGCTGCAGATCCAACAACTTGCTTATTTTTCTTCTTCTGCGGACAATTTGTGGCATAATGTCTATGTTGGTGATAGTGAAAACACTTCACCTTGGACATGTCCTACTTCTTTCCTTTCGCTCCGGAATGAGAAGCTTTCTTTCTCTTCCCCTTCTTTGCTTTGGCAGCCAAAGCGCAATTTTCTTCATTAGATGTATTTGATGAAGATCCGTCTCTGGTATTCCGCCTTATCTCCTCTTGCACAAGATCCGACCAAAGTCGCTCCCATCCTGGAAATTTCTCCCGACCATTGACAGAATCCTGATAGGCATGCCAACTCTTCGGAAGACCAAGGAGAGCCAAGCTCACCAATTCCTCATCATCAATAGTCACCCCCACACTTCCCATCTCATCCCTGCATTGGATGAACTTCGTGAGGTACTTGGGCATACTGTCGCCTTTCTCCATCTTTATGTGTCTGAGTTTATCCTTGAGCGCCAACTTCCTCTGGTCGCTCTTTCTCTGGAATAAATCTGTCAACGCTTTCCACATCAAGTATGGAGAAGCTTTTCCATGCATGCTAGATACAATGTGATCCTTCACGCCCTCCAACAGAATTCTTCGACTTTTCGCCATCTTCTTTTACCAAGCCTCAACTTGAGCAGCATCAGTAGGCTTTGGGACCTCAGCTTCTATGAAATCCTTCAGCCCGTTATCATCTAATACCGCCTCCATTCTGTCCTTCCATGCAACATAATTTGAACTGCCCTCAAGGTCATATTCCAATCGCAAACCGTTGAAAGACATTTCAACTCTAGCACCAAGAAAACTACTGCAAATTCGAATTCCAAATTCTGCTGCAAATTCGAATTCCAAGCTAAAAAATCAGCTGCTTCTGGATCTGTTAGAACAAATTATTTCTAGCATAGAGATCAACTGTAGGAGAATTTACTGGATATATCAACTTTCAAAGAAAGGATGGATCCAGAGGCTACCTGGCCCGATACAGACTCTGTCTACCGAAATAATTGTAATCACTGTAATAGATCCGATGATCAATTCTGCTTTGATACCATGTAGAAATTTGAATAATTTGCTGAGTTATTCACCAATATTATCCTGATTACACACTATTTAAGCTTCATGCATAATACATAACCTCTTCTACAATTGATCATCAATATGCGGAAATAGAAAGCAGTCGCATGTGCTCATTAAAACCCAATCAAGCACACATATCAACACAGGATGTAATGGGGAAAGAAATAGCTGAAAACCCCCAAATATCTGTATATTATAATGATGGAGAACATGTAACAATACATAGCACAATACTCCTCACAAGTACTCAGTACTATCTCCCAAAATTTACACACAAACTATATGAGATTTGAACAAGTCAGGGGTTCAAATCTCCTCCACAAGTCTGCCTGCCTCTACTGCGCAATCCAAGTGAGTAATGAATGAGATCCAAGTTCGAATCCCACTAGCTCCAATTGCGCAATCCTCATTGGCAATCTCCATCAATGTGTGTGCAAATCTCATGCACAATCATGGTCACAACTGATAGTCAATCACACCCTTTCACCCACCTCACCTCTAACACTGGTCTCCACTGAACTGTCCATGCATTGCAGTTAACTGATGTGTTCTCTAGTTGATTTATGAGTTAATAATTAGTGAATTAATTAATAATTAATTCACACCACTCATCACTAGTGTATTTTTCAGTTAGACTAAATACAACTAGTTCAACTAAGTTAAATAGAACACAACTCCACCAACTGGCTCATCAAATCCACCAAACTCTGCCACATGAGTTCTAACTGAGGTAAACCATGCAATAGCTCAACTAACCCCTAGGAATAGTGTAATTCCTTCTGTCAGCTGCATGGGCCACATCCAAGCATCAAACTGAAGTGCTCCAAGAGGATAAGATAATGTTTATAGTCTAAATATTATTAAGGGTTAATAATATTTGACTGTTCTATTTTTAGCCCGGCAGTCTAAAAATAGATTCCGCCCAATGTATAAAAATAGAGGTCCATATATTTTTACCAACTCGACCAATCATCCATAAATAGCATCCTGCAACTCATAGACCATGATCCATATGTCTAAAAATAGACATAGTCTAAAAATAGACTTTGCGCCAAAAATAGCCTGCGGGCCCACTTAGTGAAGGCGACTTCATTTCACTAAGCTCCATCATCTTGTTGCATTTTCAACAACAAATTGGGGTGGTCTCTAGAATCATGGTTGAAATCTTTATTTGGTGTATAACAACATGGAATAAGGTAGATTTTGAGAATGAATAATGAGATCGATGGACGATAAATAATATTAATGGCATATTCATGATAATGAAAGTAACACACCCCCAAACTGAAATATTTTGTCTCTGAAAAATGGGAAGTGGTAAAGAAAGGGAAATAATGGTTGAAAAATATGAGTAAATAATGGTCAATGATTTTTCATTGACATTCTCCTAAAATTTTAATAAATAAAAACCTTATGCTATTTTACCTCAAGTTTTACCTCCATAAAAATATGGAATGGTATGTATGGATTAACATTTTTTTGAAGCTGATGTAGGTTGAGATGATGTTAAAAGTGACGCGAAAGGTGGAAGCCATGCAAGCTGAAAAAGTAATCAGAATGTATAGAAGGGTTTCCTTCCACCAAACTTATTAATTTCCTTGTCATCTATAAAAAATATCATGAGTATCCTTAATTAGTAATTCATCACCTCAATTACCTCATTACATATAAAATTGAAATAATCATATTGTGAATGACATGGAATAATAATGGATAAGAAGGGAAAAGATGCATTCCATATACATATAAGCTTTGGTTGTTATGAGCACAAAAATTAAGAGAATTAGTTATCTCAGTCTTTGCTTCTCAAGGTCTATCCAATTACATGGGATTCAAAATCAGAATCAGGCCTTTTAGTGGTGTGGTTAAGATATGAATAAATGGTGTTTTATTGGGAAAGAAACTATCTTTGGTTAAATGTATGATACTTGTAGAATAAAGGAATTATAGATTAGATGATACCAAATGTCAAATATCAAATATCCTAAAAGTTTCATCCCTGAAATGTAAAGTAAATATTTATAACTCAATAATAGATATAAACCATAACCACCATCATCTAAGAAATGATTAAATATACTCCATGAAGCATGAGTTCTGGAAAACCTTGGATATGCAACAATCAGCTTTATCGGAAATTAGCTTTGAGAAAATAAGGTAACCAAATAGATTATGGTATTAAATTAACTTCTATACCATATGCATAGCCATTTCTACTAGTAGGCATCCATAGCCTTGACAGGGATGCCTTTTTAACCCATTGAGATGCCACTGTCCCATCTCTTAGAAATAAGTACATAATTGAAAAAATCCTTTTCAATTTACTAAGATGTCAACTAAAGATCATTGTTCTGTCATGGTAACCATTTAATAACAATGCCATTCACTAAAAAAAGTGAAAATTTTGGCTCGCGATGAGACCTTTTGTCCTTTAGTTTTATGACCGAAGGCCATTAGCATGGCTTGGTGACCAACAGTGGTAATGTCACTTTATTAGGACCTATGATCATGGTAGGTTGGCTCATGATGAGACCTCGAATTCTCCAATTGACCATTTATGTTTAAAATTCAACTATACTTTTTATTAATCAGTAATAGATTACTTAATAGATGGGGTGGCAGGTCAACTCCTTGAGAGCTAGGGATGGTGTAAAAAGTTGTATAATAACTATTTTCAACTTTGATAGTTTTTATTCTCAAAAAATAATAACCTTAAAATGACTACTGATAAATATAATTTTCATTGTTGAGATTGGGGTTGAGGAACAATTCATTAGATAATGGAAGAAAGGTTTAAATACAATTCTGTGGTCATCATCATAAATTTTACAACATCAAGGATTTGACCAATTAGGAAAGTTGAAAGTTGACATGATGAAATCATCTTTTCATAATTATTCCTTAAAAATAAGATTTTGTTTATAGATAAACAAAGGAAAATTAATTACCCAATCATTATGTGAAAGAGGGCCTAGACCATTAAAAGTATTTTTCATTCATCGAATCGAAAAAAATTAGAAATACCTACATATGTTGAATTGAATGTGAAAATTGGCCAACAACAATAGTTGTGACTGAGCTAACAACAACCATAACTTAGGTAAAAACAAGGAAAGGAGAAAAAGAATGGTGTTAGGAAGGTGACATGAAGGAGGATTAGTCACTTTACAAAATAATGAGGAATTAAGAGTGAATCATTCTTGACAAGACTTACCATAATAATCATCCTTTAAATACAAGACCCCCCCCACCCCCCCCCCCCCCAATCAATCATAGTTGATCATGTTATAAGTAAAATACCAAATAAATCCATGTAGTCGGTCGAGGACATACCTGGTGACTTATCTTCACAGAGTAAAAACACTATAGGAGTAACAACACCAAGTACTTAGAAAAATATCACCATGGAGTAACATCACCAGAGGAGTAACAACATTAGACGAGTAAGAACACTAGACACTTATAAAATTTTAGAAGGAGTAACAACATCCAACACTTCGAAAGATTTTCTGAAGTAACAACAATGACAGATTCACATCACCGACGGAGTAACAACATCTAGAATAATAGTAGTGCAAGTAACAACATCCGGAGTAATAGCAGTTCGAGTAAAAGCATTTGGAGTAACAACAGTGCGAGTAACAACATCCGGAGTAACAACAGTGCCAATAAAAACATTCAGAGTAACAGCAGTGCAAGTAACAACATCCCAAGTAATAGTGTGAGTAACAACATCCAAAGTAACAGCAGTGTGAGTAACAACATCCAGAGTAACAGTAGTGCGAGTAACAACATCCGAAGTACCAACAGTGCGAGTAACAGCAGTATGAGTAACAACATCCGGATTAACATCAATGCGAGTAACAACATCTAGAGTAACAGTAGTGTGACTAACAACAGTGTGAGTAACAACATCTGGAGTAACAACAGTGTGAGTAACAACATCCGGAGTAACAACAATGCAAGTAATAGCATCCACAGTAACAATAGTGCGAGTAACAACATCCAGAGTAACATTAGTGCGAGTAACAACATCAAGAGTAACAATAGTGTGAGTAACAACATCTGAAGTAAAAGGGTGTGAGTAACAACATCTCGAGTAATATCAGTGCGAGTAACAACAGTGCAAGTAATAGCATCCGGAGTAACAACAGTGAAAGTAGCAACATCCAGTGTAACAACATCACGGAGTAGCAGCATCCAAGGAGTAACAGCATCGCTGAGTAGTAGCATCCGAGGAGTAGCAGCATCTTGAGTAGCAACATCCAGAGTAATAGCAGGCAAGGAGTAACAACATTGTGGAGTAACATCATCGCAGAGTAATAGCATCGGAGGAGTAACAACATCCTGGGTAGCAGCATCTGAGGAGCAACAACATCCTAAGTAGCAGCATCCGGAGTAACAACATCACGAAACTTAGGAACTTCTTTTATTTTTCATAAGAGAAATCAAAAAATAAAATATAGGTTATTGAAAACAAATAAATAACTTAAGTTACTATGATTATGCTTTTTGTTGCAGTAATGTTGTTTGTGAATAGTGAATAAGTGGAAAAACAGAGTTTCAAGAGTGCTGATTTATGAGAAGAAGTCAGTATTTCGGTCATAGCTTCCTCATACATTATTGAAATAAAGTGATTCAAATTGTGTTGTAAACTATATTCATAGGTGAATATACCATAGAAACAGGTTTCCAAAATCTAGTCATTTAAGCCTCCAAAAACTGATCGTCCCAACTCTATTCCTTAGCTACCTACTAGACATCCTGTCATTGTTTTGCTCATAAATTTTTCGTTTCAGATCCAAATTGAGTGATTAAAATTGCGTTATAAAGTATACATTAAGGGATATGTAGGATAGAGACATGTATTGAAAATATTCCCATTTTATCCCTCAAAACACGACTGTCCCAACTATGTTTTCATTGATTTTCATCAAGCCCGCAAGCCATAAGATATGATAATTAAGGAATTTTTCTAAATACATAAATAAATTTGAATGTTTATCACCAGTGTTAATTTTCACGCATGTTGCAATAAAATTAACTATTTTTAGATCTAAAGAAATCTATTTATTTATGCCTTTATTCATTAGCTATTATACACTACACTACTCTACTTTGGAAAATAAAATATAATTACATATAAGAGTAGTTCCGGTGAAGCCATTTTCGAAATAATGCCTCAAATATCCACATACACGTATTTCAAAAATGTATGTTAATAAATATACGGGTATGAGATACCAACTTCCCTGTTAAGGATGGTGCCAAGAGTTGATGAAGTGTAAAGTTATGTTGCAAGCAAACAACAGAGTGAAACCAGTATTCAATATATTCCTGGTTTCCCATATTTTTCACATCGTGAAGTTCCTTGACTTAGTTCCAGATTGTGTTGATGCTTCCTTTCTTGACCTCATCCTATGAGTTTTGGGGGTCTTCCTCTGGATTTTTGTTTATATATCTGGTCATAGAATAGGAGGAAGGAACAAAAATTCAACAATTCTTAAAGCTCAGGACTTGGAGCAGGGTGAAATTTTCCTCCCCAGGATGAGAGATTGGGTGTTTAAATAGAAAGAAAGAAAGAAAGAAAGTAAATCAAGAAATATTAAGCTCAGGTACTAGAGCAGGGTAGCATTTCCCTACCCAGGATGAGAGATTAGGCCCTAACAAATCAGCAGAAAAAAATCGAAGGAAAATGACGAACACTCAGGACCTAGAGTAGGGTATTATTTCCCTCCCTAGGACAAGAGATAACTTCTTAAGAAATCAATAAAAAAGAGGAAAAATAAAAAAAACTATGCTTAGGACCTAGAGGAGGGTAGCATTTCCCTCCGTATGACGAGAGATTGGTTCCTAATAAATCAATTAGAAAGAAAATTAGAACAACTACACTCAGGACCTAGAGCATGGTAGCATTTCCCTCCCTAGGATGATAGATTGATCCTCAGATCAATATGAATCGTGTTCTTTCACCTTTGTTAGCCTCCTTGGAAACAACACCAAAATGTTGGTGTCCGAGTGTGAATTAATATTCAAACCGTTTCCCACATTAATTATCAATCTGGGTGTGTTTGGTTATTGCAAGGCTAACGTGCATAGTATGTCCAGATGACAATAGAATAATTATATATTAATCATGGTTTCGATAATTTAAACAAAGAAATAATCATTGTGACAACAATAAATAAATGGAAGAAATAAATTGTAAAGCTTATAATGCATTCATAGCAATAAGAGTATCAACAAATACATATACTATCACAGCAATTGCAAATTATACAAAACATGAAATAGAAATAAAAACACATAGGAAATACGTAGCACCTTATCAGAGAGTGGGCCCAACTCTTTGATCAGGGCTGCGGCAAACTCACAGCTTACAAATGGAACAAAGAAACACTGTGCATTCAATTAATTGAACATCTTGTAATTACAAATCTATCTCTGCTTGCTTTACCCTCTATGCCTTATCCTATGCGTTCCATCTTTCCCTTCTCTCTGATTTGTGCCCTTTTAAATATACAAACAAAGCGAAAATAAACTTATTACATAATCTCAATAAGGAAGATGAGATCTGAAAGATCTTTCCATCATGATTCAGCTAGCACAAGTCGAATTTGGCAATTACAATTGGGGCAATTTTGGGAAACGACCACAATAGAAAATATAGAAATTTATCCTTTGAAGAACCCTGTATTTCTCTCAATCAAGAATAAATTTTTAAAAAATGCGCATGGAAAAACTAACTTGGTTCGTTCTTCACAAAACCCATGTTTCAAATTTTCAAAATTCTTCTTCGTTTGCCCGAAATGTTCAACGTAAAATTGTCTCTCATAATTCCAGCGAATGTCTGAGTTGGAATATTTAATTAACAGCTGAAGGTCAAATATGCAATCTGGAAGAGATATTGGAGGCTAAAATAGTGAGTTATGTTATAACGAATTCACTAATAAACCATAATTGGCAAAGTCATGCATAATAATCATTAATTTATTAAAATAAAGGAGAACAAGTATTATTTATCCAAAAGAGAATAAATAATTATGAAATTGAATTATATAATAAATTATTATAAATAATGTGATAGAAGAATATTAGAAATGGATGAAATTGATGTTAAGAAGTGATAATAATAACACAAATTAGTGGCCCAATAGTAGGTTTCTAATATTGTCTTAATTAATTATATGTTTGTCCTAACATTTCGTTCATAGCTATTATATCGACTCGGTGTTTTTAAATTTTCGTATCATAGATCAGTTTTTAACTGTGTTGGGTTTACCCCACAGATGTTGAGTTCCATAATGTTCACTCCACTATCATTCTCCAACCGAACCAGTAGCCGAGAACTAGAAAAAAAGTATGTTATGAACTTTAATAATCATTAATTGTTATTATGGCATTTGTCCCTATATTCTACATTTTGATTTAAGGGGGTTTTTTTTAATTTCATAGATTGTCCTTACTTAACCCAGCTGGTTATCATTATCATACTTCCATTGCTATTTCTTATCATCTGACGAGAAATATCTCTGTCTTCCAACAAAGATATCTAAAGGTTTGCGTCTGAATGATTTAATTCTCACAATGTATAGATAATTGTTTACTCTTGCTAGTGTGTTTATATTAACATTTCATTTTACGTCTTTGACTAAATTTTCTACTGCTTCCTTATTTCATCTCACAATTACCTTATTCGATGTTTTGGTATTGAAATTTGTCTTTCACTGAGGTAGAAATTTCTCCAATTTACACTGTTCATAAGGTAATATGTTTATTCCATTTTTTGTACTTTTATTTGGTAATAAATTTCTATTTAAAATTTCCACTAGTATTAACTTCCATTGGATTTCTTGTTTTAAGGTAATTGCATACCTTGGTGTTCGTAATGGAATGTTTTTGTCCTTCAATTTCTCCAACATTAATTTGACTCCATTTTCTTATTCAGGTTGGTATTCACATTCCGTTGAAGAATAGGAGTTCATTTATGACTCCTTACGGATATTTCCCATTTTATTCTCTTATGGGACTTAGTCCCTAGAACTTTGCAATGTAACTATTTGTAGATCTATATGTATACTATAGTACTGTCTGAAATTTTTTAGTTAGGATTTTCGCTGTCAGAAAATTGGACTGTGGTTTTATCCTTCAGTGAGCTAGAAATTTACTGCGTGTGTAATGTCTCTTCCTTACCATAAATTTTTTTTTCTATTTATAATTCAACTCTAATTTTCCTGTCGAATTTCGTCATTTACGATCTGCCATGGAATAGGGTCTCCATTCCTATTTTTATCTGTATTACTGTATGGCAATATATATATATATATATATATATATATATATATATATATATATATATATAATTTCTTTCCCATAAGAGGGTTGAGCATCATTTTACTACCTCTAACCCCATACCACACTACTATACCTACATTTTACCCCCTATATTCTTGCTATATGTTTACTATTGATCTCCACGCATATGTATCTCTATGCATATTTAAATATACTTTTCGACATTCGCACAAAATGCCTCTATGGATTTTACGTTAATATGTTTCGTTGGCTTGAATATCCGTACCACTTCCAAGATTAAAATCTTATGTGGCATGTCACTTATATGAGGCATCACATGGTCAATTGGTGTTATTTATGACTGATGTCGATTTTTTGTATAGTTGGTGTGGCCCTTGGCCGATGTGAATGTGTGTTACAATCGCATCATAGGTGTTTCACGTACACTTCCATTTAATGTGATATTGCTACGGGGATGGGTGTATCACTTTGTGCGACATTCCTTTTGTCTCATTGGAAAATATGGCTCAGGGTTTTGGCCTACGAGACCCCTTAAATTTTACACGTCCCTTTATGAAATGCCACTCTATGGTGTCTTTTGTCATTTCATTTATTTTGTTATAGCGTTCACAGGCTGAGTTGGACGTCTTCAAGTTTAGTCTATATGCCATGCTGGAGTATGGTTTAATTTTCGTCTACCAGGTGACATTAATGAAGTACTTGAGAAATCAATTTCATATATCCATGAATTGATGCACTGGCATTAATGGCCATTTCCTCCTCTCGATCCGCGTATAAGCTATGGATCCTAGGCCATCTGGGCAGTGGCGATCGATTCACCCACTAGGGTTTCGTCACTTGTCTAGATTGGATGTGGTTATATAAATCTTCGTTTTAGTGTTGAGGCAGTTTCGTTGCCCTTCATTTGTTTTACTTACCTCTCAGTGTCGAGGCTCTGCATGCTGAGGAGCTAAACGTTGGCTCGCCCAGAATTTTGGCCTACCTACCTATCCATCGACATTTAGTCCAGGTATGAGCCTTTATGCACGCCTTTCATTCTACCGTGAAGATAATGTTCTGACTCTATAGCTTGATATATATCTTTCTCTGTGGAAATTTCGAGAACTGGTTATATCAATTAATTTCTTTCTTGTGGTCTCGTTCATGGTCTAACCCTCGTTTGCGTCCGTTAAACAAACTTCTCATGGCAGTCTCCTGTACTAATATATTGGTTTTTTTTTTCTTAGACCACCATCTCTGCGTCTATTTCGTTTAACCTTTGGTTACCGGTGCTTGATACTAATACGTCGGATTTCTTAATAGGGCATGCTTCTGCTCGTCCTTTATGACCTGAATGATGGGTTCGAATGGTGGGATGTTGACTTTTCTCGTCTCTTCTTCTGCGAGCGATACACCTTAGGCAAGAATCGATTTCCTTGTCTGATTGTTAAGGGGTTTTCCTCATTTCCTTATTTAACTTCTACTTTTCTAATTTATTAACCTTATGCCTCTACCTCTATTGCAGATTATTTTGAAGGAATGAGGTTCTCCCTTGCTAGGTAACCAATTCTTACCTTGTTATTTTTTTTTTCGTTGTCTTTTTTGCTCAAATTTTCTATCAGTTACTCTATTCGTAATCTCACTGTCACGGCTGTGTTTCTACAGGTAATGTAGACGCCATACAATTTTCATCCTCGACAAGACATGAGATACGTCATATCATTTGACACTAATTTCATTGCCCTTGGCATTTTCAGGTTGGTATACACCTAGGCGGAGAGAAGCCATCCTCTCGTCGCACTATTCTACCTAAATTGTACAGATAGTTAAATTTCTTAGGGTCATAAACAGTGTTTATTGTAATTCTAGACTTTGTCAGAGACTGTGACTATTAATGATTTTCATTCGTATGATGAAATCCATTGAATAGTTTAATTTCTGGAGTACGAATGTGGCCTTTTAAAAGACTATTTCCTGAGGGGCTCAGATTTGGATATTTATATACATAACGTATTTATTCTTCGTCCCTGATATTATTGACAACTCCATAAATTTTTCTAGAATTTTCCAGATTATTATTTGAGGGATTTTCTCCCGTTACCTCGCATTCAATTATTTGTTTTTGTGTCGGTTTAATATGATTGAATAAATAATGAGTTCTCTGGGCTATTTCTCTTTTCCATTTCTTATCATAATATTGACTTCAATGTATAGAATTCTCTCTATTTCCCGATTCTTCAAGTTTACAGTGACTCAGTGAATGAGAAATTACAAATGCTATCCATTTTATATATATAATATGACTCCCACAGGGAACTCTCCGTATTCCTAGCAGGTTGTAGTTCAATTGGAAGAGCTTCATATGTCAAGCAAAATGTTCCCTGTAACTGTATACATCTAATTTTTGTTCTTTTCGTTTCATGATATAACAGTCCCAGTATATCAATGATTAATCTGACTTTCTTCACTGATATGTTATATAGATCTGGTGGATAGCTATCTGCTACATTCTTCAACACACACACATATATATAGGGTACAGGCATTGGTTTGTTTTATAATTTCCCATGGACATCTATTTTTTCCAACAGATATTCAGTTGGACCCTCCCTCTTATAAAGGGAGTTAATCCCATAGTTTTTATACATAACTTTCTTTTGATAGCTATTTCTAAAGTTGATAGTCATGTTTAGTTTCATTTCTTTGCTATCTGAAGATAGATAAGCAGTACTAGAAATACATACTTTTCCATTCTGTCCTTATTATAGAAGATATTAAAATATCTATAAATAGACATGAGTTGCTGTATAAAAATTCTATATATCTGCACTTCACTTAGTTAATTCAATAAAGGGATAGTTTTTTCCTATATATATTTAATTTCCTACTGTTCACAGATTTAGGGAATTTCTTACTGTGTTGTTTGACTCAATTCCATTTTCCACAAAAGCAAATTAAAGTTACATAGTTATAAATTATGAGGTAACATAATCTCCAGATTTAAACCAGGAACTGGTTTAGAGATTCTGGCTGATTTTCCTTCATATTTCTGATTCCTACAACCATGCAGAACTGTTAGAATTTAATTATTCTACCTTTCTGTAAATGTAAGGAACACTAGCACAACCAAAACATTGTAAGAATTATACAGGTACAGTCATTAATCTTTCCACTTAACAACAATTAATTTTTAATCATTCATAATACTGTGCGCATACCACTTTGGTAATTGACTGGTCCTCCCAATCGTAGATTCCCTTTATCTCCAGAACTCACCCCCAAGATGAGACCACACCTAGAATAGACCAACCTCTAATCTGTTCAGGGATAGCTTATTTAAGCTTTTGCTCCCCAAATCCTGTTTCTAATTCTGCGTCCAGAATATTAGGATGCTTTTCTTCCTGTTTGCCTAGGCTTCCCTATTTAGGGACTTTTAAAGTTGATTTCTATTTTTCCCAGCTTTTTACCTCTTCCCAACTACTATCCACATCATTGGGGAAACTAGATTTTCCTCAAAATCTAATTTGGAAATAAATTCTTTCAAGGATTTTTGAAAGATTTTTTGGGAATTATTTGCATCTATCCATCCTCATGGATTTAGCAAGTGGTCTCACAATTCTCATTTTGGTCAATCTGCACAGAATTATTTTATTCAATTTTTTTCAAAATAAAATATTTAATTACATCCACACAATACTTATCCATTGGGGTCCACTCCCCTTTGGATTTAAGTTCAAATGTCTAACTTTGACAGAACATAAAACTAGGGGTGTTACATATTCCCCCTCTGAAAGCAAACACCCTCCTCGGTGTTGATATTTAACTACTAGAGTTCATTTTTCAAACAGAAATGGATATCTTTCCATCATTTCAGCTTCTCTTTCCCAGGTAGCCTCTTCAGCAGTAAAGTGCTTCCACTGCACCTTTACTCTTGCTACCGTCTGATTCCTCAATTCAATTTCTTCCCGCTCCAATATTTGAAGCGGTTCTTGGAAGGAACTCCCCTTCTGGTTCCACCTGTATCACATTCCAATCAACTATGTGAGAAGCATCATGTATATATCTTTTTAATAATGAAACATGAAACACATCGTGAACTTTAACATGGGGCGGTAAGGCCAGCTTGTAAGCCACTGGTCCCACCCTTTCTAACACTTCAAATGGACCACAATATCTAGGAGCCAGTTTCGCACAACTTCCAGCATAAAGTGTGCTCTTTTTTTGGGTTTAATGCGTAAATACACATGTTCCCCGACTTTAAATTCTCGATGTACCCTCTTCTTATCAGCATAGTGTTTTTGGCGATCTTGTGCGGTCTTAATGTTTCTTTGTATTTGTTTAACAATTCTTTCCATCTCTTGCAAGGCATCTAGTCCCAGCATTAGCTTATCCTGAAGTTGGCTCCAACTCAAAGGTGTATGACATTTCCTTCGATAGAGTGCCTCAAACGGGCTCTTTTTAATGGAGGATTGATAGCTGTTATTATAGGCAAATTCAACTAAATGCAATTAGTCTTCCAACTTTGATGGCCTATCGATCACATACATTCTCAGCATATCCTCCAAAATCTGATTAGTTCTCTCTGTCTGACCGTTAGTCTGAGGGTGACAGGCAGTACTAAAGTTCAACTTAGTGCCTATACCTCCAAATAGACCTTTCCAAAAGGCTGCTGTGAACTTAACATCTCTGTCTGAAGCAATCATCTTTGGGACCCCATGTAACCTTACTATCTCTTTTAGGAACACATCTGCTACTTGGGTTGTCCCAAAAGTAGATTTCACCGATATAAAGTGTGCAGCTTTTGTTAAAGTGTCTACTACCACCATAACTGAGTCATGCTGGTACTTGGTTCTAGGTAATCCTGTTATGAAATCTATAGAAATGGTGTTCCATTTCCATTCTGCAATCAGCAAAGGGTTTAAAAGTCTAGCAGGATGTTGATGCTCAACTTTAACTAGTTGACACTCCATGCATCTAGCTAAATATTCTACTACATCTCTTTTCATTCCTGGCCAAAACAACTTTTTCAAAGCTGTTAACATTTTCTGATATCCAGGATGCCCTGCATATGGTTGTTTGTGATATTCATCTAAAATCTCTCTTTTCAAAGAATCCACATTGGGAATATATAATATGTTTTTATAACAGATCATCCCTTTTTTATTTTGAGTGAAATCAGTCTTTTCTTTCTTTAGTAGTTTCACCTGTAGTGTTTCATAATTTGGGTCCTGGTCTACTACCTTTTTCACTAAATCTTCGAAATCAAACTGGGCACTACTCCCAATACTGTTTATATTTTGACAAGCATTTCTACTCAAGGCATCACCAATTTTATTTTCTTTCCCTTTGATATGTTTTATGTCCATATCAAATTCACTCAGAAAGGACAGCCATCTGGCCTGTCTAGCATTCAATTTAGTTTGGGAAAAGAAATATTTAAGACTAATATGATCAGTCATCAATGTAAATTTCTTTCCAAGAAGATAGTGTCGCCACATATTCAAGGCATGAATAACAGCAGCTAATTCCAAATCATAGGCACTATAGTTTTGTTCATGTGTCTTCAGTTTCCTAGACTCATATGCAATCACTGAATTTTCCTGCAAAAGGACTCCTCCCAACCCCTCTCTACATGCATTTGTACATACAACAAATTATTTATCAGGATCCGCAATTTTCAATATAGGGGCTGTGGTGAGTTTTAGTTTTAATTGGTCAAAACTGTTTTGGCATTTTTCAGTCCACTTAAATTTGACCCCCTTTCTTTGTAGTGAGGTTATGGGGTATGCTATGGCAGAAAATCTTTCCACAAATCTGCGATAATAACCTACAATCCCCATGAACGATCTCACTGCTGAAACATCTGTTGGCACAGACCATTATTTAATAGCCTTTATCTTTTCAGGATCAACAACCATCCCTTGTTCAGAAATAATATGACCCAAGTACAAGATCTTGTCCTTATAGAATTCACATTTACTAAATTTTGCATATAACTGGTTTTCTTTCAAAGTTTGCAATACTATCCTCAAGTGCTCTTTGTGTTCTTCCTCACTTTTTGAGTAAAATAAAATATCATCTATGAACACAAGTACGAATTTATCCAAGTACTTATTTAACACACTGTTCATTAAGCACATAAAGGTGGTAGGGGCATTTGTCAACCCAAAAGGTAGGACTACGAATTTGTAGTGACCATACCTGGTTCGAAAGGTTGTTTTGCTGATGTCTTCTTCTTTAATTCTGAGCTGGTGATAACCAGTCCTTAAGTCAATCTTCGAAAATACTGAAGCCCCTCTCACTTGGTCAAAAATATCATCAATTCTGGGCAAGGGGTATCTGTTTTTAATGGAAAACTTATTCAGTTGACGATAATCAATGCACATCCTAAAGGTTCCATCCTTATTTTTCACAAATAGAACCGATGCTCCCCAAGGAGACACACTCGGTCGAATATAGCCCTTATCCAATAATTCTTGCAATTTCATTTTTAGTTCCATGAGCTCACGGGGACTCATTCGATAAGGGGCTTGGGAAACAGGTGTTGCTCCTGGCACCAAATCGATTGAAAAGTCAATCTCTCTTTTGGGGGGAAGATGAGGAATCTCATCTGGAAAGACTTCCTTAAACTCTCTTACTACGGGTAAAGCATCCAACAGATTTTCTTTAGTTTTCTATTCTGTCTCTTCTACATGTACTGCATATACTTGGTATCCTTTCGTAGCTGTTCGTTTTAATTGCAGTGTTGATATTTGTCTTACAGAGATAGGTTTTTGTTTTCCCTTGACGAAAAAAGGTTTCCCTTCTTCATCTACACAATGTAGGGTCTTATCCCAACAGCTCAGCATGGCCTTCTTCTTCTCCAGCCAGTCCATTCCTATTAGCAAGTCATATGAACCTAATGGCAGGATGTTTAAATTCACTTTTGTTTGAAAATCATTTCATTTGATGGCTGTTTGAGGTAATTTATGAGTTACTTTCCTCTTGGTGCCAGTGGCTAACTAGACTAACCAGGACTACTAAAATTTTTCAGTTTTGAGATTGCATTTTTCTACAATTTTCAGACTAATGTAACTCAAAGAAGCACCCAGATCAATCAAAACGGTAACAAATTGGTCAGAAATCTTATCCTCCATTTCAGCCATGGTAGCTTGGTGTTCTGCTTGTCGATTCTCCAAGGTTGCACTGATAGTGGGGATATTTCTTGGTATGTCATTTACTGTGGTAACTTCTCCATCCCTCATAATCATCTGAATGTTTTGGTGGGGACAATCCCTCAAAAGATGGGGTTCTCCACATCCCCAGCATTTCAAAGGTTCCCTCATTTTGACTGTGCCTTCCTTCTTATTTCCTTCATCTAGTTGTTTGGAACCAATTTGGGACTGAGTTGTTTGGCTTTCTTTTGGTTTATTAAACTTTTTCCTGGTGGTCCCTGCCAAAGTTCTTTAGATAAGTTGGTTTATGTTTCTTTCCTTTGAACTCACCCTTGTTTAGCCAGCCTTTTCCATGCTCAGCCTTTCCTTTAAACTGCTGATAGCATAATCTAGCCTTCCTCACTGCCTCGTCCATATTTTTTGGGTTATCAAACTCGATCTTCTCTTTGTAAACAACAGGAAAACAGTTCAGAAACCTTTGCACCTTTGCCTTCTCTTCCCTAATGTAAGGGACATATCTCAACAGATTGGTAAACTTGGTGACAAACTCATCAATTGTGAGCTATCCTAGTCTAAGTTCATGGAATTCCTTCGCTTTATCATCATAATAACGTTCATTTAAATAGCAGTTTTTAAACTTAACCTGGAAGTATTCCCAAGTAACTATCTTTTCATCAATGGCATGAACCATTTTTGTCTCCTCCCACCACAAGGTAGCCTTACCTTGTAGTTGGTAGACAGCCAATCTGGCTTTCAGATTGCTTTCGTATTCATAGACCTAGAAATACTTAATCATGTTCAACAACCAGGCTTCAGCATCTTCGTCCTTCTCCCCATCATAGGAGGGAGGTTTGATCTTTCGTAATTCCCCCTATAATTCCTTTTCCTGTTTATACTGATGCCTAATAGCATCATCATCCTTAGACTCATCATTCTTCCTCTTCCCGAAACCTTCACCCTCTTAGCTATTCCGCGAAGTTAATTCTCTGATGAGCTTTTCCTAATCCTCACTGGCTAATGACAATCTATCATTCTAGCTTCTTAGCTCAGCCATTTCTCATTGCAAAATGTGCAACATAGTCATCACCGGAGCATTGGGATCTGGTGTATTATCTTCATCACGCAGATCGACGTAAATTTCCTCACCTTCTGCCATTCCAGCACCACTGTACACTAAACAACACAGATCAGAAATAATGATTTTTTTATTTTTTTTTCCACAGTAAATCGGTTATACAGTGAGCACACACAACAACAGCCCAGTTTTGTATAACATGAGCTCTGATACCATTTGTAATGTCTCTTCCTTGCCATAATTTTTTTTTTCTAGTTATAATTCAACTCCAATTTTCCTGTCGAATTTTGTCATTTACGATCTGCCATGGAATAGGGTCTCCATTCCTATTTGTATTTGTATTACTGTATGGCAATATATATATATATATAATTTCTTTCCCATAAGAGGGTTCGGCATCATTTTACTACCTCTAACCCCATACCACACTACTATACCTACATTTTACCCCCAATACCCTTGTTGTATGTTTACTATTGATCTCCACGCATATGTATCTCTATGCATATTTAACTATACTTTTCGACATTCGCAGAAAATGCCTCTATGGATTTTACGTTAATATGATTCATTGGCTTGAATATCCGTACCATTCCAAGATTAAAATATTATGTCGCATGTCACTTATACAAGGCATCACATGGTCAATTGGTGTTATTTAAGACTGATGTCGATTTTTTGTATAGTTGGTCTGGCCCTTGGTCGATGTGAATGTGCGTTACAATCGCATCATAGGTGTTTCACGTACACTTCCATTTAATGTGATATTGCTACAGGAATGGGTGTATCACTTTGTGCGACGTTCCTTCTGTCTCATTGGCAAAGATGGATCAGGGTTTTGGACTATGAGACCCCTTAAATTTTACACGTCCCTTTATGAAATGCCACTCTATAGTGTATTTTGTTGTTTCATTGATTTTTTTATACCGTTCACAGGCTGAGTTGGACGTCTTCAGGTTCAGTCTATATGCCATGCTGGAGTATGGTTTAATTTTCATCTACCAGGTGACATTAATGAAGTACTTGAGAAATCGATTTCATATATCTATGAATTGATGTATTGGTATTAATGGCCATTGCCTCCTCTCGATCCGCATATAAGCTATGGATCCTAGGCCATCGGGACGATGGCGATCGATTCACCCCTTAGGGTTTCGTCACTTCTATGGATTGGATGTGGTTATATAAATCTTCGTTTTAGTGTTGAGGCGGTTTCTTTGCCCTTCATTTGTTTTACTTACCTCTCAGTGTTGAGGCTCTACACGCTGAGGAGCTAAACGTTGGCTCACCCAAACTTTTGGCCTACCTACCTATCCATCAACATTTAATCCAGGTATGAGCCTTTATTCACGCCTTTCATTCTACCTTGAAGATCACGTTCTGACTCTATAGCTTGATATATATCTTTCTCTGTGGAAATTTCGAGAACTGGTTATATGAATTAATTTCATTCTTGTAGTCTCGTTCATGGTCTAACCCTCATTTGGGTCGGTTAAACAAACTTCTCATGGCAGTCTCCTATACTAATATATTGGTTTTTTTTTTCTTACACCACCATCTCTACGTCTATTTCGTTTAACCTTTGGTTACCGGTGCTTGATACTAATACGATGGATTTCTTAATAGCGCATACTTTTGCTCGTCCTTTATGAATTGAATGATGGGTTCAAATGGTGGGATGTTGACTTTTCTCGTCTCTTCTTCGGCGAGCGATACACCTTAGGCAAGAATCGATTTCCTTATCTGATTGTTAAGGGGTTTTCCTCATTTCCTTATTTAACTTCTGCTTTTCTAATTTATTAACCTTATGCCTCTACCTCTATTGCAGATTATTTTGAAGGAATGAGGTTCTCCCTTGCTAGGTAACCAATTCTTACCTTGTTATTTTTTTTTTCCGTTGTTTGTTTTGCTCAAATTTTCTATCAGTTACTCTATTCGTAATCTCATTGTCATGGCTGTGTTTCTACAGGTAATGTAGACGCCATACGATTTTCATCCTCGACGAGCCATGAGATTCGTCATATCATTTGACACTAATTTCACTGCCCTTGGCGTTTTCAGGTCGGTATACACCTAGGCGGAGAGAATCCATCCTCTCGTTGCACTATTCTACCTAAATTGTGCAGATAGTTAAATTTCTTAGGGTCATAAACAGTTTTTATTGTAATTCTAGACTCTGTCAGAGACTGTGACTATTAATGATTTTCATTCGTATGATGAAATCCCTTGAATAGTTTAATTTCTGGAGTGCGAGTGTGGCCTTTTAAAAGACTGTTGCCCGAGGGGCTCAAATTTGGATATTTATATACAGAACGTATTTATTCTTCATCCCTGATATTATTGACAACTCCATAATGTTTTCTAGAATTTTCCAGATTATTATTTGAGCGATTCTCTCTTGTTACCTCGCATTCAATTATTTGTTTTTGTGTCGGTTTAATATGATTGAAGAAATAATGATTTCTCTGGGCTACTTCTCTTTTCGAGTTCTTATCATAATAATGACTTCAATGTATAGAATTCTCTCTATTTCCCGATTCTTCAAGTTTACAGTGATTCAGTGAATGAGAAATTACAAATGCTATCCATTGTATATATATAATATGACTCCCACAGGGAACTCTCTGTATTCCTAGGAGGTTGTAGTTCAATTGGAAGAGCTTCGTATGTCAAGCAAAATGTTCCCTGTAACTATATACATCTAATTTTTGTTATTTTGGTTTCATGATATAACAGTCCCAGTATATCAATGATTAATCTGACATTCTTCACTAATATGTTAAATAGATCTGGTGGATAGCTGTCTGCTACATTCTTCAACACACACACAGATATATATATATATATATATATATATATATATATATATATATATATATATATAGTATATATGGCTGTATTGGTTTGTTTTATAATTTCATGCACATCTATTTTTCCAACAGATATCTCGCTGACCCTCCTTCAGAAAGTGGGGAGTTAACCTGGTGGTTTTTATATAGTATGATCCTCCTTTCATAACTATTTCTAAAGCTGATAGTCATGTTTAGTTTCATTTCTTTGCTATCTGAAGATAGATAAGCAGTACTAGAAATACATACTTTTCCATTTTGTCCTTATTATAGAAGATATTAAAATATTTATAAATAGACATGAGCTGTTGTATAAAAATTCTATATATCTGCACTTCACTTAGTTAAATCAATAAAGGGATAATTTTGTCCTATATATATTTAATTTCCTACTGTTCACAGATTTAGGGAATTTCTTACTGTGTTCTCTGAATCAATTCCGTTTTCCACAGAAGCAGATTAAAGTTACATAGTTATAAATTATGAGGTAACATAATCTCCAGATTTAAACCAGGAACTGGTTTAGAGATTCTGGCTGATTTTCCCTCATATTTTTGACTCCTACAACCATGCAGAACTGCTAGAATTTAATTATTCTATCTTTCTGTAAATGTAAGGAACACTAGCACAACCAAAACATTGTAAGAATTATACAGCTACAGTCATTAATCTTTCCACTTAACAACAATTAATTTTTAATCATTCATAATACTGTGTGCATGCCACTTTGGTAATTGACCAGTCCTCCCAACTGTAGAGTCCCTTTATCTCCAGAACTCATCCCTGAGCTGAGACCACACCTAGAACAGACCAACCTCTAATCTGTTCAGGGATAGCTTATTTAACCTTTTTCTCCCCAAAGCCTGTTTCTAATTCTGCTTCCAGAATATCAAGATGCTTTTCTTCCTATTTTCCTAGGATTCCCTATTTAGGGACTTTTAAAGCTGCTTTCTGCTTTTCCCATCTTTTTACCTCTTCCCAACTACTATCCACATCATTGGGGAAACTAGATTTTCCTCAAAATCTAATTTGGAAATAAATTCTTTCAAGGATTTTTGAAATATTTTTGGGGAATTATTTGCCTCTATCCATCCTCATGGATTTAGCAAGTGGTCTCACAATTCTCATTTTGGTCAATTTGCACAGAATTATTTTATTTAATTTTTTTCAAAATAAAATATTTAATTACATCCACACAATACTTATCCATTGGGGTCCACTCCCCTTTGGATTTAAGTTCAAATGTCTAACTTTGACAGAACATAAAAATAGGGGTGTTATAGCATGTCTTTAGATATAAGTATCTATATGTTACGTTTTTGTATGCCACTTTCTATTTAGGATTCATTCCTAAATAACCTGTAAAATTTACTAACAAAATAATAAAACACTAAATTAGAAGAATATCACTTTTCTGTGAGGTACCTAACCTCAGATCTTCACCCATCTCTAGGTTTTAGACACTCTGAGAGTCGGTCCTCTATATATTATGTCTGTGCAACTATACAAATGTTACTATTTCCTCTATAGTGATTTCTGTTAAATGTACAGACCAACAAAAGATAACTATACTGATAAATTTTTCAATTCTCTGAACATCGAGTTAAACTCAGAATTTGAATACTAACATGGCTACTTTATCATTTCTAGTAATTCATCACAACGTTCTAAATTAACTCAAGGAGCATTCAAATTTTAATTTGCATACCACTTAGGTTTGACTAGTTGTCTCCCAACCTTAGAGCTCTTTCTCTATAGCTCACCCCCGAGCAGAGATATTTTTCTCCAGTTATAGATAAACCCTTGTCTATCCAAAATCTTCTTATATAAGCATTCATTCCCCAACTTGTTTCCCTTAACTGCGTCCAGTTAATTCAGGATGTTGTATTCGTGTTTTCCTAGGCTTTCCCTCTGTTTCTTCCACAAAGGTACTTTTAAAGCTAGCTTTTCTTCTTCAAGCTTTATTCCACCTCTTCCCAATAATTTCCTCTTTATTGAATTATTTGGATATTTATCTCCATTTCTAATTTTAGTATCTTACTTTATTCCTTCGAAGGATTTCTAGAATTCTAGGAAAGTCTTACAACCTTATCCATCCTCATGGATTGGGATTCTAGATATCAAATCTCAATCTAGTCAGTGCACATTAATTTCCATTTTATTTTATTAACTTAATTTAATAAAATATATCCATCCTCAATATGTTCTTTCGAGTCCACTTTGACCCTTAAAGTTCTTAACTGCCCTATTTTAAAAAGTAGCAATTCAGGGACATTACAGAGTGAGACAGGGAACTGTTAACTCAGTACCCTCAAGATGAAGGTTCTGATTTGGTCGTTCCCTACAAAGAGGTTAAACAAAAACATAATGGTCGGACCATTTTCATGTTTAAGCTTAAAGAAAAAGAATCGAGAATATTAATATTTTTTTTCTGAATGAAAGTAAAACATACTCAAAGCTTTATCTGAAAATTATAACCAACATTGTAGTTATCAACTCTAGAATTGAAAGAAATGGTCTACAGAGTTTTTCTTTCAAAATACCTGAGTAGCAGGGTTTTTCTTAAATATTGATAAATGTAACAAAGATAAAAAATAAAGATACAAAATTTAATTCTTTAGACATAAATAAGAATTACTGTGTAATTTCCAAAAACGCCACATTATATATGCAAATATAAATATATTCAAGAAATTCATCACTATAACAGTAAACAACTCAGGCTTAGAAAACCTTTGTAGAAGAATGATGACTATAAATCATTACGAAGAAGAATACACCCAAAAACATAGTTAAGGTTTACAAGTAATTACTGTCCAAAACAACCAAATGTACTTGCGATGGGATTAACCCAGTAAAGAAAGTATATTTATATCCTGAATCAAATAGGGTAAACAAGAAATCATAATCATAAATATATTCTACTGTGTATAAGAAAAATATAAGAAAGGATTTGTAATAAGACTACAACCGAAACATTCAATAAAATTCAAAGCTTATATTCCAGCAAGTGTAAAAGTATATATATATATATATATATATATATATATATATATTTATAGTCTATATATATATATATATATATATATATATATATATATATATATATATATATATATATATATATATTTGAGTTTGAATAAGAAAAATTTTAAAGAATAACTGTTACATAAAACTACCCGGCATGCCCATATAGGGTATTGGCCTTAAATAAAGAGTTAACATTTTTTATAATAGATTTAAAACAAAACTCTATAGCGAGTCATAAACCCTCCACAAGCCCAAATTTTCTAGGACAAAGTGGTTCACAACAAAGGGGTACCTAACAAAGCCGAAAGAAGTTAGAGAAATGATGAGTGAACTTCATGGAGTGCATCCTTAAAAAAGAAACAACAAACAAACCTGTGAACAAAGTAATTGTGAAAGAAATCAGTAAACAACCAGCCTCAAATCCTAGAGAGTTTTAGAATAAAATTGTTATACTGTGCTACAAAATTACTTGTAATAAGTTTGTCGCCGAAGTATAAGAAGCAGATCCTGTAAGTGTTACCAATAAATTGAAGGTAAGAATACCGGTTGAGCTCAAGACAAATAGAGGAGGTTCGTGTGCAAACAAATAAAAATAATATAGTAAGGGTTTCATGATCGATTTGCTGAAGCTTGCCCAGTTGAGGAAAGAGCCTTTATTCTCTAGAGCCCAAAATCACTACGGTGGCCTATGGGAAAAGCATTAGAGCTTAAGACCAAAAACGAGATTGAATTCATGATAGTCGTAAAAACAAAACTTGTGAAATTAACTATGGAACAAATAAAAACTATAACACGATATATGCTCGCGCGAGGAGACTTATGGCATGGTAAACAATAGTAGCAAGAAACCCAAAATAAACTTGTAAATAATCACCATGCTTTTGGTTTCCGAAAATCTGTCAACACCGGAGGAAACCCTAATGGGTTGTAGTAGAGGCGGAGAGGTTCTCCAATGGAGCAAGGGTCGAAATGATCGAGAAGCAATGAAAGAGGTTATTGGGAATAGGGTAATTATCGTAACCCTAATTCTTTTCCACCGTTGGAGGCCGAAACATGAGATCAAGGGCAGAGAATTCACCATATGTCCACTGTAATGGCGTTAACATTGACAAACTAGACTGAATAGCCATCAACACTTCCAGATTCACTGTATGGAAAAGGGTTAACCATTAAATTACAAATTTATTGCAATAAACATGGGTACAAAGAATTTAGTTAAGGCCGTATGGTGGTTGACTGGTTGATTACTCCAAAAAATTCAAGCCGGGAATTAACCTTAGTAAACTTCATCTATTGTGTATATAATGTATTAAAATTAAATGCTTGACATATGTTATTAAATGTGGGACATATATTATCTAAGTGCATGACACTTGTTAAGTCTTGCGTGGAATAGACAATACTAATGCCAATGTAAAAATCAAAATAGGATGTAAATGTAAGTTTAAGTTTTGTAAACAAATTTTTTTTATTTTGATATGATGTATGTTACACATTTTATGTCTATGATGATCATAAAAGAAGAGAAATAAGTACTCCAAGATCATTATAGCTTGTTGACTTAACAAGTCAAGAAGGTTGGAGGTGTTGCAAATGTTTTGAAAATGATAATAGATGTAAGAGATAAACAATCTAAATGAAATTTATTTTCATCTTGAACCCTCTTAGTATGGAAAAGGTTACAAATTCTTTCTTCCTAGGTTGTTTTTAGAATAGACCAACATCCAGTTTCACTCCAAAGTTCATGAGAATTAGTTCTTATGTTTTCCTTTCATTTTCTTCTTAGTACTGGTCACTATAGATAATTTTGGTTAGAAACGGTGTGGTTGATCTTCTCCTTATAATACCATAGCTTCCTTTTCCCCTCTAGGTCCTTATAATCCCACAATTTATCCTTAAATTTGCAGGTAATATAAAATTTAATATTATCCTTATTTTCTCACAAGACATCCTCTTTTATCCCATAGTAGTCCACCCGAGACTAGGCATCATCTAGATCTTCCTCCGCTCATATACTACAACACGACACCTCACATAGATGATTATATGGATATATTGCAACCCTATGCCTCACATACATATAAAATAACATCGGTGTGAAGAATCTCGAAGAGGGACATTTTTTTACTCCAAACCCATATACAATAAATTTTTCATCCTCCAATAATCCTTTTCACAATGCTATAATTCAAGTTTAGCTCATGATGACTATAAAATTATTTTATTTAATATGAACATTGACACACACATCAAAATAAATATAGAATGAATTACACATCAAGCAATATAAATATCATGGAAATTGAAGTATTTTATTTATGATGGGCATTAATTTTTTTGTTATTACTATAATTCAATGTGTTAATATAGTTATTACTTTATTATTTTTAAATATTATGTTATGTTACAAGATCTTGCTTATACTAAATTATAATGCACTATTAATATATTTTTATTGACTAGTAATAATATTACATTAAACACCTTTTTTCTTTTCTTCAATTTTAATTTTAATTCTTTTCTTTTAACTTTTAATCAATCTTGATGATATCACATAATCTTCATGCATTATATATAGTATTTAAAAATAAAAATCTTAACAACATAATATTCTAGTGTGAATGTGAATATCTAAATACTCATACTTCTTTTTAATTAAATTGTTTTATTAGATAAATATATAGACGTAAACTTCCAACTATAATAGGAGATTTATAACTAAATCGTGACATTAATTTTTTTTAATGAAATTATTTTATAAAATAAATGTAATTCGGCCATTTACAATTAAATAGTGATCACTTTATGCAAATATTGAAGTGAATGATATTTTATGATAATTGAGAAAAATATTTCAAAAAATTATTTCAAACAAATTACATAAAATTTATATTTAAATTATTTTTAAAAATAAATGTAATAGGTCATTTATAATTAAATAATGACCACTTTATACAAACATTGAAGTGAATGATATTTTATGATAATGGAGAAAGTATTTCAAAATTTTATTTCAAACAAATCACTTAAAATTTATATTTAATAACTTGGAATGATTTGTGAAAAAAATAACTTTAATTATCTGTTTAAAAAAAATTGAAATCATATTTAAAAATTATCTTCCCAACTATTTGAAACTCATTGTCATAATACCAAAATTTGAATTATCATATAAATCAAAACTTATATTTATATGGAATAAAATCATTTACATATCATCACTCAATAATTCAAAACTTATTAAAATAATATTAAAATTTGAGTTACCACAAATAAATCAAAACTTATATTTATCTTCAATAAATTGAAATCATTTACTCAAAGCAAACTATTCCTACAAAATAAAATACAAAAATTATAATTATCAAATAATTCAATACCTATTAATATAATACTAAAAATTTGAGTTACCATCTTTAAGAAATAAATATTATTACATAGTCATGTTTAATCATGAATCAAAAATCCAATTTAAATATTCATTTACTGAAAAGGCCACAACAAAATTCATTGGAGGTGAAAGAAAAATAAAATAAACTGACAAAACAGTTAAGCAAAACTAATGGACCCATTAGTCGTCAAGCTCTGTATAACTGATTTATAATAAAAGCTAAAATTCGTTATTTCATACATAAAGACATGTATTGCATGGGCTCTGATTTCTGTAAAAGGTGGCGGTGAGTCGAACAGTTTTGCGAGCGGTGAAATACGAGGCTGATTGGTAGTTTCAGGGTTAAATATTTTGTTGCCGCATCCGCATTTCCACACCACGGGATAGTAATCCTCTACACGATTTTGAAACCAGTGCAGTTTTGGAGTGATGGCGCACTGCACAGGATTACAAGGGTTGCACGCCCCGCATTTCTTGACACATGATGGTGGCCCGGAGCCACTAGTAACCTTGCTTCTACGCTCTCCCATCACCTGTAACAGCCGTTTATATCATTCAATTGTACACCAATATATTTTATCCAATCCAATGCACATTTACATAATATATTGTGTATTTAATATCAAAGATTACAGATAAAACATGGACTCAGAAAGGAAAGATTTCAAAAAAAGCGGGACCACGACGTTCCGACGAAGACGTGGTTTGTTTATCATTAATTTCTCTGCATTATCAGCCAAATAAAAGGGTTACTGTATCATATTAGTGTTTTTGCAGGCATGTGAGAAAATAGTATGTGCAAAATAAATTGAATACCCGATAATTTATTTTACGTAAAGTAAAGGACACACCCCTAAAGCTCAATAATGTTATTAAAACACAAACGACGATCTTCATCCTGGCATAACGTGAAAATCCAGTTTCCATAACCGCGTGTTTTTTTATGACAGCAGAAACCTCTTTCAATAACGTACTCTCTCACAGGTTTCTCTCACAAAAATCTAAGAGAATTTGTGGAGGAGAGTTTGCTATTCTCAATATTCAAGAGACTTAAATAGATTAAGTAAAAAGAACATTAACAATAAATGACACTCCAGTCAACTGAAGTAAACTTGAACTAACTATAACAACTTGCAAACAATGCATGACAGCTAACCATAGAAATAAATGTAATGACACCTAACAATGAAACAGTTAGATAATATGTCCAGGCAGATATCTCTTTGAAGAACATATTCTCCCCAGCAAAATCTCTTCGTATACTGTATTCTGCCTTGCTGTGTCTCCGAATATTGTATACATATTGAATCTGAAAAGCTACGATGCTAATAATAAAGGAAAAAGAAAAGGATAAAATGAAAAATAACGCATAAAGCATATAACCAAGTCATAATATTTAACCTTTAGATCGATCTAAATAGATTGAAAAATAAAAATATAATAAAAGAAACATAGAAACGTATAATAAGTATAATTTATAATTTTTTTAAATAGAAGTTATTTATTTTTTTTATGATAATTTATTATTATTTTGGAAAAATGTTATTAATATTTTTAGTTTTTTAATTTTATTTTTAATTTTTTGAAGGATAAAAAGGAAATTATAGAAAGAAAAATAAATTGTCAATGAAATTATTAAAAAACAAATTAATGCATAGACACAAAATCTAAATCACTAATGACTATTTACTATTTTGGAACTTGTTATTAATATTATTAGGTTTTTCTTGTCTTTTCCTTTTAGGATTAAGGGAAATTAAATAAAGAAAATAAAGCTTCAAGAAAATATTAAAAAAAACAACCCATAAACATATAAAGGAAATCAATAATGAAAATTTAATATCATTTGGAAAAAGAATTATTAATATTTTTAGATTTGTCTTGTCTTTACCTTTTTAAGATAATGGAAAAATTAAGAGCTACAATGCCAATAAAAAGAAAAATAAAACATAAAACAAATAACAGAAAAATAACACGTAAACATACAACGCAAATGAGTAATGAAAATTTACTACCATTTTGAAAAAAATTTATTAATATTTCTAGGATTTTCTTGTATTTTATTTATAGAGTATAAAACTATTATGTTAAAATATTCATTTTATATATAAACAAAATAATTATTAAAAAATATTCATGTCATGTTACTAAGTAGAAAGAATAAGACTTCTTAACTTGACTAACATTAACAATATATATCTTGATAATTTTTTATTGTGAAATGACTATGAACAACATTGAATGCACACCTCATCCATACATTAAATCAATTTGTACCAATTACTTAATCCACACCTCATCCATAGATTAAAAAATCTGTACCAACAACTTCTATAGTTAAAGCATTTGTATTGTTATCCAAATCTAGCCTCATAGATTATAGAGAGTGCTCACTTGGCCTATCGCTTTGGGGCACCAACCAACAAGTACAAACCTTTAACAAAACAGTACCGAGTAGAGCTTAGCAAAGACCCGTGCCCCTAGTCACCTTCTATGGTGAACTATAGTGACTTCCGGTACCTCTATTGGAATGAACGGTAGCCTAATGAATTTACCTATCGTTATGAACCACCTATAGAAACTGTCACGTCTCTCTCTTTCGTTTACACCACAAAACAATTTTTTTTTTTCTAGCACAGGTTTAACCTTTTTTCTGCTTACTATTTTGAATCTTTCTCTAGCATTTCTTTCCTCATATATATATAATTAAGCACATACATATATGATTAGTAATGTTTCTAGAACCAAATAGTAGGGATAAATGTGATCAACATATGAACAATTAATACCCTAACCACTTAACACAACATAGGCATAATTATAACCACATATGTATTGTAATAACAACATATGTATTTATACTAACATTTATAATATATTAGAGATAAACTCTACAACATACAACTATCCACAATTATATATTAACATTTATAATTTATTATGGATAATATTGAGTCTCAAGACTCTTATATATATTTGTATACGTTCATATAGAATATCGATACCATGATTATGTTAGGGGTACGTAACATTAGAGTTCGAAGATGTAATAACCACCTTGTTTGGAATAACATGGAACGAAATATTAGGACAAACCCTAGCTATGTTACATATACCTATTACTAAAACTTATGTGGCACCGTTCTATGGTTCGACATCTGGCTACTCGTTTCTGTATGCCATTACAAGATTTACGTTATCTCCCATCGTACCTGGGCGTGGAGATATTCACGCACCCTACCCTCCCTTACTGAACTTTTTCGTGGTCAGGGCGGCGCCGGTCTTGCTCCCAAATCGAGGTTTCTCCCAGCCCTTGTACCGCTACATATAAAAGAATGACACATATCATTGTTAACGCTGTGTGGGTTCTGAATCGGCACGGAACAATTTAAATCATAGCAGGGGTTTGCCAACTGATCCTCGAGTTGTGGCCGAATTAAATAGCATACCGCATAAATAGTACGAAAAATCTTTCGACTTGTTCCTAAAATCTCCTTTGGGATTGTTTTTTATTTACTTACAGGCATTAGGGTTTTACTTTCCCCCCTGTAACTTTCGTTCTACTCGTTGCTAGTTCATTTACTGGGTTTATATATCACTCCACCTTGCCCTCTCGGCTTCCCTTTAGTCTCTTAACAATCTTCAGCTCATGACATACCTACCTGGCCTACGTATTCTCTGTCGACCAGCTGGTAAGCTATCTACGCTTCCTTTCTGCGTTCATTTTATGCGTAGGGTAGTATTTTTTCTACCTGCATTTCCTTCTCAGCGATGTTGGGTTTGTTTTGTTTTCTTCTCTCCTACTGTTACCACGAATTTTCACTCCATTACTTCTACCATTTATGTTTATCCAATGGTTGATATGTTCTTCTACATCCCTATTTCAAGTCTGGGCGTTCGTAGGGATTCAGAAGTTGACGTGAATCTAACCTCATCGTTGCTTCTACAGCTAAAGGGTTCGAAAATACACGTCGTAGAACCGGTTTACCTCCACGCACTCGAAAATTGCTTCCCTAATCTCGATACCCCTCCGAGTTTCCAACCCTGGTCACATCTTTAATGTATGTTTCTACGTTTTTCCGGTTACTATTTTTACTGAGCTTCCGTTAACGTATTATCGAGACAATGCTTAATTTCTGTAAGATGGTTTTTTTTTCTTTTGTATCCAGGATTCCAATATCAATGATAAATGGATTCGAGTTACATCGTTTCACGCCTGGCGAAACCCCCGTTTCGTCTTGTTTATGGTGGCTCGATTTCCGCACAGGTTCATTACGATTCTCCAGCCAGACGTTAGCATTCTCAATGGTTGCGTTCAGTTCAATTGTAACTTATTGTTTTTCGTTTTTCCTTGGAGGGTCAAGAATTCACATCTGTATGTAATTGTTCTAAGATTTTGTTTTACTCCTCTACCGTGCCTGCTATGCACAGAAATTCCATTGTTATTTCTATTTAATATTGTCCTAAAGCTAATTAGAATGAAAGGAGCGTATCTGCGAATTCGCCTTTTAGAGGTAATATGCTCGTTTTGAGCAGGCGTCCAATGGTCATTTACATTTCAATGGCGTAATGCTTTTCTAACGGTGTTCGAAGGTCGCCACTAACATTCTCATACAATCATGTATTGCCGCCCCTGTTATGATGTTTATTTTTTTTTTGTTCGGGGCGATTTTGTACAACAGAAGGGGTAAACCGACAGGTAAGTCGGATTTTTTTTTTATAACGTTTTATGTCATACTCGAAATTACAGATCCGAGTCTACCTACGGTCTCAGTGAAATTAATCACTGTCATTATCTCTATTAGAGTATCTATCCTCCGGATATGTATTAAATTTGTTATTTTTCCTTCTATTGTATGTTAGTCGGTGTCGTTTTGCAGGTACCCAGCTAAGAAGAGTATTTTAAATGCTAGAGATTTTTCTGTTTGTGCACTTATGCATGTAGGTTTACCGCCCAGTACGTTAATGATTATTTTGATATTAGTATTTCCCGCAACAGTTTTTACATATGATGGAACTTAAAGTCACAGCTAACTAATATCATTCATGACCTAATATTTTCTCTATAGTACTCAAAAATTTCAATGTTCATTTTTAAATAGTTGGAGATTTGAATACCAAACCATTACATATCGATGCTTTATTCTATTTGTGACAGAGATTCTTTTAATTTACAAAATTTATTTATAGAGTGTTGTCTTTTGCCATGAAATATTTTCTACAAATAAAAGCCTAAGTAACTTGTGTAAATAAAATTTGTTCCCTTATAAGGACTATTTTGTTTATGTCAGACATAACTGAATACTGAAATCTTCTTCCTACATAGACAGGGGTTTGTTTCCTGGAAGGTAGTTTATAGAAGTTATCTTTTCATTTTGATATTCAGTTTATGTGACAGTTCATGTTCTACTATTCAAATTTCAGTGCAGAATTTTTCATATAGTGCTAGTTTATATATATTTATCTCATTAACTCTTTTAATTAATTAGAAGCAGGTTAAAATTTCATTACAATTTTTCCTGTGGAGAATTATGTATCCTCAGATCTAGACCAACACTGGTTTAGAGATTCTATTGGATTCTACTCCACAGATATTCTTGCTTACAACTATACAGAATCATGAAGGTGAAATCCTGATGATTTATTCTGTTGAATGTGGCATTCAAGATTTTTAATATAAAATCAAATAACTATATGTAGCCAATTCATACCACAAAAAATAAAAAACCAATGCAATTTGATTACATACCACTCAGGCAATCGACCAACCTCCCAACCTCAGAATCCTTCTGTCTCCCAGGACTCACCCCTGAGCTGAGATCACCTCCAAGAACAAATCAACCCCTTGATCTGTTTAGGAGCAGCTAATTTAAGCTCATGTTCCCCAAAGCATGTTTCTAATTCTGCGTCCAGAATAACAGGATGCTTTTCTTCCTGTTTGCCTAGGCTTCCCATTTAGGGACTCTTTAAAGCTGTTTTATGCTTTTCCTCATCTTTTCCAGCTTTTTACCTCTTCCCAATTACTTTCCTCATCATTGGGGAAATTTAGATTCTTCCTCAAAAATCTAAATTAGAATTAATTCCTTTCAAGGATTTTTGAAAGATTGTGGGGAATAGTTGCCGTATCCATCCTCATGGATTTAGCAAGTGATCTCATAATCTCATTTTGGTAAATATGCACACAATCATTTTATTCATTTCCTCAAATTGAATATTTAATTACATTCACAAATTACTTATCCTTTGGGGTCCACTCCCCTTAGGATTAAAGTTCAAATGTCTAGCTTTGAAATTCAAACACATAAATTGGGGGTGTTACATATTCCCCCTCTGAAAATAAACACCATCCTCGGTGTTGTTATTTAACTACTAGAGTTCATTTTTCAAACAAAAATGGATATCTTTCCATCATTTCAGCTTCTCTTTCCCAGGTAGCTTCTTCAGCAGTAAAGTGCTTCCACTGCACTTTTACTCTGGCTACTGTTCTGTTTCTCAATTCAATTTCTTCCCGCTCCAATACTTGAAGCGGTTCTGGCAGAAACTCCCCTTCTGGTTCCACCTGTACAACATTCCAATCAACTATGTGAGAAGCATCATGCACATATCTTTTTAATAACGAAACATGAAACACATCATGAACTCTAACATGGGGTGGTAAGGCCAGCTTGTAAGCCACTGGTCCCACCTTTTCTAATACTTCAAAAGGACCACAATATCTAGGAGCCAGTTTCGCACAACTTCCAGCATAAAGTGTGCTGTTTTTGGGTTTAATACGCAAATACACATGATCCCCCACTTTGAATTCTCGGTGCACTCGTTTCTTATCAGCATAGTTTTTCTGGCGATCTTGTGCTGTCTTGATGTTTCTTTGTATTTGTTTAACAATTCTTTCCATCTCTTTTAAGGCATCAGGCCCCAACATTAGTTTATCCTCTGGTTGGCTCCAGCTCAAAGGAGTACAACACTTTCTTCCATACAGTGCCTCAAATGGACTCGTCTTGATAGAGGATTGGTAGCTGTTATTATAGGCAATTCGGCTAAATGCAAATACTCTTCCCACTTTGATGGCCTATCCATCACATACATTCTCATCATATATTCCAAAATTTGATTAGTCCTCTCTGTCTGTCCATCAGTCTGAGGGTAATAGGTGGTACTAAAATTCAACTTAGTACCCATCCCTCCAAATAGTCCTTTCCAAAAAGCTGTTGTAAACTTAGCATCTCGGTCTGAAACAATTACTTTTGGAACCCCATGAAGCCTTACTACCTCCTTCAGGAACACATTCGCTACTTGAGTTGTCCCAAAGGTAGATTTCACTGGTATAAAGTGGGCAGCTTTTGTTAGAGTGTCTACTACCACCATTACCGAATCATGTTGGTATTTGGTTTTGGGTAATCCTATTATAAAGTCCATAGAAACTGTGTCCCATTTCCATTCTGCAATTGGCAAAGGGTTTAAAAGACCTGCTGGATGTTGATGCTCAACTTTGACTAGTTGAAATTCCATGCACCTACTTAAATATTCTGCTACATCTCTCTTCATTCCTGGCCATAACAAATTCTTTTTCAGGGCTGTTAACATTTTCTGATATCCTGGATGTCCTGCATATGGTTGTTTGTGATATTCATCCACAATTTCTCTTTTTAAGGACTCTACATTGGGAATATACAACCTGTTTTTATAACAGATCAGCCCTTTTTGATTTTGAGTGAAATCAGTTTTCTCCTTTTTCTGTAGTTTCACCAAGAGTGTTTCATAGTTTGGATCTTGATTTGCTGCTTTTCTCACCAACTCTTCTACTTCGATCTGGGCACTACTTCCAATGTTGTTTATATTCTGACAAGCATTCCTGCTTAATGCATCAGCAACTTTATTTTCTTTTCCCTTGATATGTTTTATGTCCATATCAAATTCACCTAAAAAGGACAGCCATCTGGCTTGTCTTGCATTCAGATCAGTTTGGGAAAAGAAATATTTGAGACTAATATGATCAGTCATCAATGTAAACTTTTTCCTAAGAAGATAGTGCCGCCACATTTTCAAAGCATGGATAACAGCTGCTAATTCCAAATCATAGGCACTATAATTCTGTTCATGTATTTTCAGTTTCCTAGATTCATAGGCAATAACTGAATTTTCCTGCAAAAGGACTCCTCCCAAACCCTCTCTACAAGCATCTGTACATACAACAAATTCTTTATCAGGATTTGAAATATTTAGGATAGGGGCTATAGTGAGTTTTCGTTTTAATTGGTCAAAGTTGTTTTCGAATTTGTTTGTCCATTCAAATTTGACACCCTTTCTTTGTAATGATGTTATGGGATGTGCTATAGCAGAAAATATCTCCACGAATCTGCGATAATAGACTGCAATCCCCATGAATGATCTTACTGCTGAAACATCAGTTGGTACAGGCCATTCTTTTATAGTCTTTATCTTTTCAGGGTCAACTGCAAGGCCTTGTTCAGAAATAATATGGCCCAAATATTGAATCTTATCTTTATAAAATTCACATTTGCTGATCTTGGCATATAGCTGGTTTTCTTTCAGAGTTTGTAACACTATCTGCAAATGTTCTCTATGTTCTTCCTCATTTTTAGAGTAGACCAAAATATCATCTACGAACACAAGAACAAATTTATCCAAATACTTATTTAACACACTGTTCATTAGACACATGAATGTGGCAGGGGCATTTATCAAACCAAAGGGTAGGACTACAAATTCGTAGTGTCCATACCTGGTTCGGAAGGCTGTTTTGCTGATGTCTTCTTCCTTGATTCTGAGCTGGTGATAACCAGTTCTTAAGTCAATCTTCGAAAAAACTGAAGCTCCTCTCACTTGATCAAAAATATCATCAATTCTAGGTAAAGGGTATCTATTCTTAATGGTCAACTTGTTCAGTTGGCGATAATCAATGCACATCCTAAAAGTTCCATCCTTCTTTTTCACAAATAAGACTGGTGCTCCCCAAGGAGACACACTTGGTCTAATATACCCTTTATCTAGCAATTATTGCAATTGCATTTTTAGTTCCATAAGTTCAGGAGGACTCATTCGATAGGGGGCTCGAGAAACAGGTGTTGCTCCCGGCACCAGATCGATTGTAAAGTCAATTTCTCTTTTGCGGGGAAGATGAGGAATCTCATTTGGAAAGAATTTCTTAAATTCCCTTACCACCGGTAAATCATTCAGCAGACTTTCTCCAGTTTTCTGTTCTATTTCCTCCACATGTACTGCATAAACTTGGTATCCTTTTCTAGTTGTTCCTTTTAATTGTAGGGATGATATTTGTCTTACTGAAATGGATTTTGGTTTTCCTTTGAGAATAAAAGGTTTCCCTTCTTCATCCACACAATGCAGGGTTTTATCCCAGCAGTTCATTAGGGCTTTCTTCTTTTCCAGCCAGTCCATTCCTATCAGCAAGTCATAAGAACCTAGAGGCAATATGTTCAGATTTACTTCTGTTTGAAAATCATTTAATTTGATTGCTGTTCTGGGCAATTTATGTGTTACCTTTCTCTTCGTTCCAGTGGCCATCTGTACCAACCATGACTGATGAAATTTTTCAGGTTTAAGATTACATTTTTCTACAATTCCAGGACTAATGTAACTCAAAGAAGCACCCGAATCAATCAAAACAGTAACAGGTAGGTCAGAAATCTTACCCTCCATTTCCACCATGGTTGCTTGATGTTCTGCTTGCCGATTTTCCAAGGCTGCACTGATAGTTGGTATATTTCTGGCTATATCAATTACTGTTGTCGCTTCTCGATCCTTCATGATCATATGAATGTTTCGATGAGGATATTCCCTCAAAAGATGGGGTTCTTCACAGCCTCAACATTTCAAGGGTTCCTTCATTCTGACTGTCCCTTCCGTTTTACTGTCTCCATCTATTTGTTTTGAAGCCACTTGGGACTGAGCAGTTTGACTTTCTTTGGGTTTATTAAAATTTTTCCGCTGATGATCTCTGCCAAAGTTCTTTAAATATGCTAGTTTTTGTCTTTTCCCCTTGAACTCCCCCTTGTTTAACCAGTTCTTTCCTTGCTCAGCTTTTCCTTTAAACTGCTAATAGCATAATCTCGCTTTTCTAACAGCTTCGTCCATTGTCTTTGGGTTGTCAAATTCAATTTTCTCTTTGTATACAGTAGGAAAACAATTCAGAAACCTTTGTACTTTTGCCTTTTCTTCCCTAATGTAGGGTACATATCTCAGCAGATTTGTAAACTTAGTAACAAACTCATCAATAGTGAGTTGTCCTAGTCTAAGTTCATAGAATTCCTTTGCTTTATCATCATAATAACGCTCATTCAAATAACGATTTTTGAACTTAACCTGAAAATCTTCCCAAGTAACTGTCTTCTCATCAATGGCATGAACCATTTTCGTCTCCTCCCACCACAAGGTAGCTTTACCTTGTAGCTGGTAAACAGCTAATCTGGCCTTTAGAATTCTTTCATATTCATAGACCTGGAAATATTTAATCATATTCAGCAACTAGGCTTCAGCATCTTCCTCCTTTTCTCCATCGTAGGAGGGAGGTTTGATCTTTCGGAATTCCCCTTGTAATTCCTTTGTCTGTTTATACTGATGCCTAGCAGCACCATCGTCATCAAATTCATCAATCTTCCTCTTTCCGGAACCTTTGCCTTCTTGGCTGTTCCGTGAAGCTAGATCTTTGATGAGTTTTTCCTGCTCCTTACTGGCTGATGACAACCTGTCATTCTGGCTTCTTAGTTCAGCCAATTCTCGTTGCAACCTGTGCAACATGACCATCATCGGAGCGTTGGGATCTGGTGTACCAAACTCATCACGCAGATCCACATAAATTTCTTCACCTTTAGCCATTTCAGCACCACTGTACACACTCATAACACAGATCAGCAAGCTAAAAAAAAATTTCCACAATACTCATTTATACAAGAAACACTCAGCAACAGTGACCACAATAACAACAACCCAGTTTTATAACTTGGGCTCTGATACCATTTGTCACGTCTCTCTCTTTCGTTTACACCACAAAACAATTTTTTTTATTCTAGCAAAGGTTTAACCTTTTGTCTGCTTACTATTTTGAATCTTTCTCTAGAATTTCTTTCCTCATATATATATAATTAAGCACATACATATATGATTACTAATGTTTCTAGAACCAAATAGTAGGGATAAATGTGATCAACATATGAACAATTAATACCCTAACCACTTAACACAACATAGGTATAATTATAACCACATATGTATTGTAATAACAACATATGTATTTATACTAACATTTATAATATATTAGAGATAAACTCTACAACATACAACTATCCACAATTATAGATTAACATTTATAATGTATTATGGATAATATTGAGTCTCAAGACTCTTATATATATTTGTATACGTTCATATCGAATATCGATACCACGATTATGTTAGGGGTACGTAACATTAGAGTTCGAAGATGTAATAACCACCTTGTTTGGAATAACATGGAACGAAATATTAGGACGAACCCTAGCTATGTTACATATACCTATTACTAAAACTTATGTGGCACCGTTCTATGGTTCGACAGCTGGCTACTCGTTTCCGTATGCCATCACAAGATTTACGTTATCTCCCATCGTACCTGGGCGTGGAGATATTCACGCACCCTACCCTCCCTTACTGAAATTTTTCGTGGTTAGGGCGGCGCCGGTCTTGCTCCCAAATAGATGTTTCTCCCAGCCCTTGTACTGCTACATATAAAAGAATGACACGTATCATCGTTAACGCTGTGTGGGTTCTGAATTGGCACGGAAGAATTTAAATCATAGCAGGGGTTTGCCAACTGATCCTCGAGTTGTGGCCGAATTAAATAGCATAACGCAGAAATAGTACGAAAAATCTTTCGACTTGTTCCTAAAATATCCTTTGTGATTGTTTTTGATTTACTTACAGGCATTAGGGTTTTAGTTTTCCCCCTGTAACTTTCGTTCTATTCATTGCTGGTTCATTTACTGGGTTTATATATCGCTCTGCCTTGCCCTCTCGGCTTCCCTTTAGTCTCTTAACAATCTTCAGCTCGCGACATACCTACCTAGCCTGCGTATTCTCTGTCGACCAGCTGGTAAGCTATCTACGCTTCCTTTCTGCGTTCATTTTATGCGTAGGGTAGTATTTGTTCTACCTGCATTTCCTTCTCAGCAATGTTGGGTTTTTTTTGTTTTCTTCTCTCCTACTGTTACCACGAATTTTCACTCCATTACTTCTACCATTTATGTTTATCCAATGGTTAATATGTTCTTCTACATCCCTATTTCAAGTCTGGGCGTTCGTAGGGATTCAGAAGTTGATGTGAATCTAACCTCATCGTTGCTTCTACAGCTAAAGGGCTCTAAAATACACGTCGTAGAACCAGTTTACCTCCATGCACTCGAAAATTGCTTCCCTAATCTCGATACCCCTCCGAGTTTCCAACCCTGGTCACATCTTTAATGTATGTTTCTACGTTTTTCTGGTTACTATTTTTACTGAGCTTCTGTTAACGTATTATCGATACAATGCTTAATTTCTGTAAGATGTTTTTTTTTCTTTTGTATCCAGGATTCCAATATCAACGATAAATGGATTCCAGTTACATCGTTTCACGCCTGGCGAAACCCCTGTTTCGTCTTGTTTATGGTGGCTCGATTTCCGCACAAGTTCATTACGATTCTCCAACCGGACGTTAGGGTTCTCAATGGTTGCGTTCAGCTCAATTGTAACTTATTGTTTTTCGTTTTTCCTCAGAGGGTCAAGAATTCACATCTGTATGTAATTGTTCTAAGATTTTTTTTTACTCCTCTACTGTGCCTGCTACGCACAGAAATTCCATTGTAATTTCTATTTAATATTGTCCTAAAGCTAATTAGAATGAAAGGAGCGTATCTGCGAATTCGCCTTTTAGAGGTAATATGCTCGTTCTGAGCAGGCATCCAATGGTCATTTACATTTCAATGGTGTAATGCCTTTCTAACGGTGTTCGAAGGTCGCCACTAACATTCTCATACAATCATGTATTGCCGCCCCTGTTATGATGTTTATTTTTTTTTTCTTCGAGGCGATTTTGCACAACAGAAGGGGTAAACCGACAGGTAAGTTGGATTTTTTTTTAATAACGTTTTATGTCATACTCGAAATTATAGATCTCAGTCTACCTACGATCTCACTGAAATTAATCACTGTCATTATCTCTATTAGAGTATCTATCCTCCGGATATGTATTAAATTTGTTATTTTTCCTTCTATTTTATGTTAGTCGGTGTCGTTTTGCAGGTACCCAGCTAAGAAGAGTATTTTAAATGCTAGATATTTTTCTGTTTGTGCACTTATGCATGTAGGTTTACCGCCCAGTACGTTAATGATTATTTTCATATTAGTATTTCCTCAACATTTTTTACATATGATGGAACTTAAAGTCACAGCTAACTAATATCATTCATGACATAATATTTTCTCTACAGTACTCAAAAATTTCAATGTTCATCTTTAAATAGTTGGAGATTTGAATACCAAACCATTACATATCGATGTTTTATTCTATTTGTGACAGAGATTCTTTTAATTTACAAAATTTATTTATAGAGTGTTGTCTTTTGCCATGAAATAATTTCTGCAAATAAAAGCCTAAGTAACTTGTGTAAATAAAATTTGTTCCCTTATAAGGACTATTTTGTTTATGTCAGACATAACTGAATACTGAAATCTTCTTCCTACAGAGACAGGGGTTTGTTTCCTGGAAGGTAGTTTATAGAAGTTGTCTTTTCATTTTGATATTCAGTTTATGTGGCAGTTCATGTTCTACTATTCAAATTTCAGTGCATAATTTTTCATATAGTGCTAGTTTATATATATTTATCTCATTAACTCATTTAATTAATCAGAAGCAGGTTAAAATTTCATTACAATTTTTCCTGTGGAGAATTATGTATCCTCAGATCTAGACCAACACTGGTTTAGAGATTCTGTTGGATTCTACTCCACAGATATTCTTGCTTACAACTATACAGAATCATGAAGGTCAAATCCTGATGATTTATTCTGTTGAATGTGGCATTCAAGATTTTTAATATAAAATCAAATAACTATATGTAGCCAATTCATACCACAGAAAATAGAAAACCAGTGAAATTTGATTACATACCACTCAGGCAATCGACCAACCTCCCAACCTCAGAATCCTTCTGTCTCCCAGGACTCACCCCCGAGCTGAGATCACCTCCAAGAACAGATCAACCCCTTGATCTGTTTAGGAGCAGCTTATTTAAGCTCATGTTCCCCAAAGCATGTTTCTAATTCTGCGTCCAGAATAGCAGGATGCTTTTCTTCCTGTTTGGCCTAGGCTTCCCATTTTAGGGACTCTTTAAAGATGTTTTATGCTTTTCCTCAGCTTTTCCAGCTTTTTACCTCTTCCCAATTACTTTCCTCATCATTGGGGAAATTTAGATTCTTCCTCAAAAATCTAAATTAGAATTAATTCCTTTCAAGGATTTTTTTGAAATATTGTGGGGAATAGTTGCCTTATCCATCCTCATGGATTTAGCAAGTGATCTCATAATCTCATTTTGGTCAATATGCACACAATCATTTTATTCATTTCCTCAACTTAAATATTAAATTACATTCACAAAATACTTATCCTTTGGGGTCCACTCCCCTTAGGATTAAAGTTCAATGTCTAACTTTGAAATTCAAACACATAAATTGGGGGTGTTACAGAAACAAGAAGGTCCTAGATTTTTAATTGCTTCATAGAACTCCACTACTCTTAGTTGGAATTTGAAATTATTTTTTAAAGCAATTGCATATCAAATATACATGAGTCTAGCTTCAAATTGAATATCTATTTACACTTCATTCAACCAAACCATTTCATTTGATGCATTAAAAGTTATAATATCTTCTATTTCAATAGCATGAATAAATCATACACATAGTTGGTTATACACAAATATGTGGTTATTAGGATTAGGTTTTAATCAATTTATCCACACTTGGATTTGGATAAAGATGAATTCTAAATCTTCTATTGTTAAAGTATAATAAATCAATATACATTGTTAATCTAATTTCTCCTAATCATCTATGAGTTATCATGCAAATAAAAAAGCCACTACATCTTATTAGTAATTTTTCACACATGTGAAAAAACATTGTGCAAAATAAATTCAACACCGGATGAATTTATTATGAAAATTACGCACGCCTAAACTCAATAAGATTAAAAAAAATATGAGGATCTTCATCCTCACATAACACAAAAATATAGGTTCTATAACCACTTGTTTTTCCATATCTCAACAAAAACCTCTTTTAATAACATACTCCCATGCAGAAATATCTTTGAATAATGTATTCTCTGCAACAAAATCTCTTTGAATAATGTATTATCCCTAGTTGTATCTTCCTTTCAGAAAAAGCATAAGAATAAAAATAATTAACATTTCAACAGCTCCAGAACATTAGTAGACATATGTACTTGGAAGGGGTGCTAAATATTAACCGTTGGTAAGATAGAGGAAAGTTTTTTCATATCGTTTTTCGGATTTTGGAGATTCTTCTTCGTTTGCCCGAAACGTTAAACACAAAATTGTATCTTGTTATTCCAGCAAATTTCTGAGTTGGAATATTTAATTAATAGCTAAAGATCAAATATGCAATCTTGAAGAGATATTGGAGGCTAAAATAGTGAGCTATGTTATAATGAATTCATTAATAAACTATCATTGGAAAAATCATGCATAATAATCATTAATTAAATTAAATAAAGAAAAAAAATATTATTTACCCAAAAGAGCATAAATAATTATAAAATGGAATTATATAATAGATTATGATAAATAATGTGATAAAAGAATATTATAAATGGATGAAATGGATGTTAAGAAGTGATCATAATAATACAAATTAGTGGCTCAACATCTCCCCCAAACTTAACATGTTGCATGTCCTTATACAGCGCAATGCCTCAGTATTAACAAGGTTGTAATAAAATAATCAAAATGCTCACCCTAGCCCATGATATTGATGGAAGAGAAGACATTTTCGTCAAATGATTCGTTTAAAAAAATTTCATGTATACTGTGAACCATATGTATATGAAGTTGCAACAAAGTATGATACAAGTAAATACAAACTTTATTACAAACCAGATTTTGTTGAAATTTTGTAAGAAAATTTATAGTATATCAAAGCTTTTCCAATCCAAAAGTAAAATCAATGAAACAAATGGATTTCAATATATCAGCAAAATGATTTTTCTTAATAATGCATGATTTTTTGGAATTAATAAATTGGTTTATCTTGAAATATTTGGGGTTTAATGATACATTTGTTGTCGACAATTCAAAAGAATCCAATTGATAGTTTTAAGGATATAAAGAAATAAATTTTAGGATTGTATACCCTAAATGAGGAAGAAATGAGAAATAATTCTTCATGCATAGCAACCATTCCCCCAAACTCGAGAATTAGCATGCCCTCATGCTACACTAGAAAACAAATTGGGGTGGTCTCTACAATCATGGCTGAAATCTTTGTTTGGTGTATAACAACATGGAATAAGGGAGATTTTGAGAATGTATAATGATATCCATGGATGATAAATAATATTAATGGCATGTTCATGATAATGAAAGTAACACTTCCCCAAACTAAAATATTTTGTCTCTGAAAAATGGCAAGTGGTAAAGAAAGGGAAATGATGGTTGAAAAAGATGAGTAAATAATGGTCAGTGATTTTTCATGACATTCTCCTAAAATTTTAATAAATAAAAACCTTATGCTATTTTACCTCAAGTCTTACCTCCATAAAAATGTGGAATGGTATGTATGGATTAACAGTTTTTTGAAGCTGATGTAGGCTGAGATGATGTTGAAAGTGATGCGGAATGTGGAAGCCATGCAAGCTAAAAAAGTAATCAGAAAGTATAGCAGGGTTTCCTTCCACCAAACTGATTAGTTTCCTTGTCATCTATAAAAAATATCATGAGTATCCTTAATCAGTAATTCATCACCTCAATTACCTCATTAAATATAAAAATGAAATAATCATATTGTGAATGACATGGAATAATAATGGATAAGAAGGGAAAAGATACATTCCATATACATATAAGCTTTGGTTGTTATGAGCACAAAAATTAAGAGACTTAGTTATCTCAGTCTTTGCTTTTCAAGGTCTGTCCAATTACATGGGATTCAAAATCATAATGAGGCCTCTTAGTGGTGTGGTTAATATATGAATAAATGGTGTTTGATTGGGAAAGAAACTATCTTTGGTTAAATGTATGATACTTGTAGAATAAACGAATTATAGATTAGATGATACCAAATGTCAAATATCAAATATCCTAAAATTTTCATCCCTGACATGTAAAGTAAATATTTATAACTCAATAATAGATATAAGCCATAACCACCATCATATAAGAAATGATTAAATATACCCCATGAACCATGAGTTCTGGAAAACCTTGTATATGCAACAGTCAGATTTATCGGAGATTATCTTTGAGAAAATAAGGTAACCAAATATATTATGGTATTCAATTAATTTCTATACCATATGCATAGCCATTGCTGCCAGCAGGCATCCATAGCCTCGACAGGGATTCCTCCTTAACCCATTGAGATGCCACTGTCCCATCTATTAGAAATAAGCACATAGTTGCAAAAATCCTTTCCAATTTACTAAGATGTCAACTAAAGATCATTGTTCTGGCATGGTAACCATTTAATAAAAATTCCATTCATAAGAGCTAACAAAAGTGAAAAATTCGGCTCACGATGAGACCTCTTGTCCTTCAGTTTTATGACTGAAGGCCATTACCATGGCTTGGTGACTAGCAATGGTAATGTCACTTTATTAGGACCTATGATCATGGTAGGTTGGCTCATGATGATACCTCCTATCCTCTAGTTGACCATTTATGTTCAAAATTCAATTATATTTTTTATTAATCAACAACAGATTACTTATTAGATGGGGTGGCAGGTCAACTCCTTAACAGCTAGGGATGGTGTAAAAATTTGTGTAATAACTATTTTCAACTTTGATAGTTTTTATTCTCAAAAAATAATAATCTTGAAATGACTGCTGATAAATATAATTTTCATTGTTGAGATTGGGGTTGAGGAAAAATTCATTAGATAATGGTAGAAATATTTAAATACAATGTCATCTCATAAATTTTACAAGATCAAGGATTTGACCAATTAGGAAAGTTTAAAGTTGACATGATGAAATCATATTTGCATAATTATTCCTTAAAAATAAGATTATGTTTATAGATAAACAAAGGTAAATTGATTACCCAATCATTATCTCAAAGAGGGCCTAGACCATTAAAAATATTTTCCATTCATCGAATCGAAAAAAAAAATAGAAAGACCTACATATGTTGAATTGAATGTGAAAATTGGCCAACAACAATAGTTGTGACTGAGCTAACAACAACCATGACTTAGGTAATAACAAGGAAAGGGGAAAAAGAATGATGTTAGGAAAGTGACATGAAGGAGGATTAGTCACTTTACAAAATAATGAGGAATTAAGAGTGAATCATTCTTGACAAGACTTACCATAATAATCATCCTTTAAATACAAGAACCCCCCCCCCCCAATGTAAAGTATGTCTGCCATCAGTCATAGTTGATCATGTTATAAGTAAAATACTAAATAAATCCATGGAGTTGGTCAAGGATGTACCTGGCGACTTATCTTGGCAGAGTTAAAACACTAGAGGAGTAACAGCACCAAGTACTTAGAAAAATATCACCATGGAGTAACATCACCATAGGAGTAACAACATCAGACAAGTAAGAATGCGAGACACTTATAAAATTTTAGGAGTAACAACATCCAACACTTGGAAATATTTTCCGGAGTAACAACAACGACAGATTCACGTCACTGACGGAGTAACAACATCTAGAATAACAACAGTACAGGTAACAGCATCTGGAGTAATAGCAGTTCGAGTAACAGCATCTGGAGTAACAGCAGTGCGAGTAACAACATCCGGAGTAACAACAGTGCCAATAACAACATTTGGAGTAACAACAGTGCGAGTAACAACATCCAGAGTAACAACAATGCGACTAATAAAATCCAGAGTAACAGCAGCGCGAGTAACAACATCCGGAGTAACAGCAGTGCGAGTAACAGCATCCGAAGTACCAACATTGCGAGTAACAGTAGTACGAGTAAAAAAATCTAGAGTAACATCAATGCAAGTAACAACATCCAGAGTAACATTAGTGTGACTAACAACACCCAGAGTAACAATAGTGCGAGTAACAACAGTGTGAGTAACAACATCCGGAGTAACAACAATGTGAGTAACAACATCTAGAGTAAAAACAATGCAAGTAATAGCATCTCGAGTAAAAACAGTGCGAGTAACAACATCCATAGTAACATTAGTGCGAGTAACAGCATCCAGAGTAACAGTAGTGTGAGTAACAACATCTGAAGTAAAACGGTGTGAGTAACAACATCCGGAGTAACAGTAGTGCGAGTAACAACAGTACAAGTAACAACATCCGGTGTAACAACAGTGAAAGTAGCAACATCCAGTGTAACAACATCACGGAGTAGCAGCATCCAAGGAGTAACAACATCGTTGAGTAGCAGCATCCGAGGAGTAGCAACATCCTGATTAGCAGCATCTGGAGTAACAGTAGCCAAGGAGTAACAACATTGCGGAGTAACATCATTGCAGAGTAATAGCATCGGAGGAGTAAAAACATCCTGGGTAGCAGCATCCGGAGTAACAATGACCAAGGAGTAACAACATTACGGAGTCGCAACATCTGAGGAGAAACAACATCCTAAGTAGCAGCATCCAGAGTAAAAACATCACGAAACTTAAGAACTTACTCCTTTTATTTTTCATAAGAGAAATCAGAAAATAAACGAGTGTTTATTGAACAAAAAAAAAAAAAACTTAATTTACTATGATTATGTTTTTTGTTGCAGTAATGTTATTTGTGAATGGTGAATAAGTGGAAAAATGTTTTTTTTTTCAGAAATGACCTGGACCTTCAAATAGAAATCAATTCCCTATTTCTCATCTTATAAATCCATTAATTGATGAAAATTATTCATTTTGTTTTCTCTGTGTGAGGAAACATCTTTGAATTTTTTTTATTTCATTATCATTGTCTTTAAGAATCACTTGTTCATAAATTGACCTCATTTATTCTCCTCGGACCTACAAACAACGAGTGTCTACCTACAATAAAACATGAAATCACGGAATAAGAGAGGTGATCGGGCTCTCCTAATCCAAGAAATATGCAAAAAAACAAGTAATTACTCTATAAAACAAATCCATGGGAAAAAATAAATAACAAAGTAAAATTAGTTTATTACCTGCGGGAGAGTGGTGGCCAACCATACTAACCAGCAGTGTTTCAATGATAAATTCTTCTTTTTTCTTCCAATTTGAGTGATTCCAAAGAAAAATGAAATTTAATGCCGAGATATGTCTATGATTGAAACATTTTTTAAAAATTCCATGTAATGGTATGATAAATTTTCTTAGAACAACCTGCATACTAGAGTTATTTTCGATTTTCTAGCACAGACCAACAGTTGATATTTCAAGCATAATATTTTCGTTTGATGATAGATTGAACCAATTCAAATTGAATATTAAAATATATTCATGTATATATCTCCAATAGATACTTGTTTTGAAGGAAATAATAATTGGCGGGTCAAATACGCTAGCGAACAGCCGAAAAAATAGAGTTTCAAGAGTGCCAATGTATGATAAGAAGTCAGAATTTTGGTCATAACTTCCTCATATGATATCGAAATAAAGTGATTCAAATTGTGTTGTAAACTATATTCATAGGTGAATATACCATAGAAACAAGTTTTCAAAATCTGGTCATTTAAGCCTTCAAAAATAGATTGTCCCAACTCTTTTCCTTAGCTGCCTACTAGACATCCTGTCATTGTTTTGGTTATAAATTTTTCGTTTCAAATCCAAATTGAGTGATTAAAATTGGGTTAGAATTTATACATTAAGGGATACGTATGATAGAGAAATGTATTGAAAATATGCCCATTTGATCCCTCAAAACACGACTGTCCCAACTGTGTTTTCATTGATTTTCATCAAGCCCGCAAGCCATAAGATATGATAATTAAGGAATTTTTCCAAGAATGTGATCAAAATGAATATGAGTATTTTTAGGAATTTTATTTTCAATATAATGCATCTACATACATAAATAAATTTGAATGTTGATCACCGGTGTTAATTTTCACGCGTGTTGCAATAAAATTAACTATCTTTAGATCTAAAGAAATCTATTTATTTATACCTTTATTCATTAGATATTATACACTACACTACTCTACTTTTGAAAATAAAATACAATTACATATAAGAGTAGTTCCAGTAAAGCCATTTTCGAAATAATGCCTCAAATATGCACATACACATATTTCAAAAATGTATGTTAATAAATATACGGGTATGAGATACCAACTTCCCTATTAAGGATGGTGCCAAGAGTTGATGAAGTGTAAAGTTATGTTGCGAGCAAACAACAGAGTGAAACCAGTCTTCAATATAGTCCTGATTTCCCATATTTGTCACATCGTGAAGTTCCTTGACTCGGTTCCATATTGTGTTGATGTTGGCAATATGATGCAGAGTGTTGTCCTTGATGGCAACCTACTTGATAAAGTTGATGGCAACCTACTTGATGAAGTTGTCCTTGATGGAAACCTACTTGATAAGTTGCCTGTGATAAGCAAACTATGTGTTCAAGATGTAAGAATGATGTATCTCCATCAATGCCAAAAGAGGAGCACTTGAAACAACAAAAAATAAAAGAGCAAATGAAATATGAAGCTGAGGCAGTTTTAGAAGGGTTAGTTGATTGGAGATCTGGAAAGGCAGAAAAGACAGAAATAGGCAATGGAGGCAAGGGAAGCGAATATAGATGCAGAACCATTATCACAGAGTAGCAAAGGCAGAGACACAACCGTTATTTCGAGAATCGCTACCCCAGCTGGAGAATATATATAAAATTCCGAGAATCGCATACCCTATTGGAAGATACACTAAATATTGGAGCAGCAAGGTATATATATATATATATATATATATATATATATATATATATATATTTATATATATGTATATGTATATATATATAAATCTCATTCCGGGAATCATATACTCCAGCGGAAAAGTATATATTGTGCTTTATATACAAAGGAATAAAGCATATATATATATATACTTATGTATATCCATATGTAGCGCGAGAATAAGGCAGGACCCCTTACCCAATCGCATCGCATCGGAGAATATAAGGACAACGGGTCAGGGTAACAAGATTTGCAATTACGATAAAAGCCCAGACCTGATGGGCGTAGAAAACTATGATTAATAAATGTTTAAGGTCCAGAATTGATCGCATCGACCAAAAACTATGCAGCGGAGCGCTTATTTAAAAGATTTTCGATTGCGATAAAGTTCCGGACCCGATGGATCAATAAACCATATTTAATATTTGAACTCTGATAAGAACACTGTTCAGAAACCGCAAGTGGGTTTTATGAAGCTGGTTTGCCCATTTCGCACCGCCTTTTAGGGATAAGTGGTATTCAAGAGGTTGGCTCTGATTCCATAGAACGGGCGACACGCGTCCCTGTACGAATTCACAAAACCGCTTACCACTGCGCGCCATCGCGCGTTATCTTTCGACCCAGGATGTCCAGCAATATTGTTATGCACCGTTGATCTCAAGGAAAGCCATCGGACGTTGGTCATATGATAAAGTTGCGCGGAAACTAACCACAGTACGGTAGACCATCACACTTTAACGTTTGTCATCAGAGGTCGAGCGATATGCATATATGTAGTTGATCTGGAAGCTTGCTAATCCAACAGTGATCGGGCGCTGGAGTTGCACGAAACTTAATTATGGTACCGTGCACATATTGGATTGGCTATTGAATATATTTGTGGGCCCGGGGTCAAAGGTTTACCACACTGTTTGAAAGCGTTGAAATGCGAAGGGTTAACCTTAATCCTAAAGTTAAGTTCAAAAGTATTAAATTAATTACCAAGATCAATAGAACAATGTGAGTTATGGAGACCCCGCTGGATTATCTATTTTGACCCCGTCCACGAATACCATTAGCAATTGAATGGTTTTGACCCAAGGTTTTAATAAAGACAAAAACTATATAAGGTGATGAGAATCATTAAGAACTATGGGCGTGCGAAAGGGTAGATAATAAACAAATCTCTTTTAGAGATATTTGTATCAATAAACTTTGATACATCTGAATCTATGGCGCACCTGTGAATATGATGATTGATCAAGATCTTTATATCAGATGATGATTAATTTCTGGTTCAATCGACTGATGAAATCATGAAGAACGTATAAGGGTTGTGAATGAATACTTCACTCTGAAGTATATCTGTATGGAATGGGTAACAGATTGCTAAATTAAGTATGCACCTCTGAAGAAAATAAATACATCTGGTGGCCTACAAGGTATGTTGTGTGAAAGCTATTGGATCCAGTTTGAAAATTGATGAAACATGGTCCGCAGTAGATCTGAGGGTCGAAGCCTTCAGTGAGGGGGTTGTAGCTCCCTTCCAGTAGTAGCTGGTAAACGAGAGCAGGGGGTAGTAGCTCCCTTTCAGGAGAGGCTCGTAAACAAGAGAAGGTTGTAGCCTTCTGCAGGTGGGTGCCTGCGTGCTGGTATAAGTTTTCACCAGCATATATTGTGAAAAGTTTTCCTTATAATAAATATTGAAGACTGAGATTACAGCAGCGGTGGTTTTCTCCCAAATTGGGTTTCCACCTTAAATCCTGGTGTTCATATGTGTTTCTTATGTTTGATGATTTTTTCTGTTATTTCTATTCATGCTTGCTTCTTATCTGATGAATGAATGATGCAATGATCGAAATAAATACATAATAAGATCTCTGGACATACAATTTGAATGTAGTAATGTAACATATGGTTATAAGAGAAAGGAAAAATAAAAAATTTCAGTCAACTCTAAATACTGATTCACCCCCCCCCCTCAATATTTTTCCCAACAATTGGTATCAGAGGAGGTCCATCTGCAGAAGCTTGATCGCTTGAAGGAGATCCGTCGCAATGGGAAGTCATGAAGGAGTACTTTCTCTAAGGCCACCTCTATTCAATGGAAGTAATTTATTATTCTGGAAGATACGAACAAAAGAATATTTGTAGAGTCTTGGTGCAGAAGTATGGGCAATCGTGGAAGAAGGTTATCAGTATCCGACAATTATTCCTACTGATGCAGCACAAAGGAAGAAATATGAAATCAATGCCAAAGCTGTCAATGTTTTATTAGGAAGCATGTCTGAATCTGAATATTTTAAAGTGATGCAGCTAAATTCAGCAAAAGAAATATGGGACAAAATCATTCAAAGCTATGAAAGAGATACAAATGTAAAAAGTGAAAAACTCCAAACTCTCAGAATTGAATATGAAAATTTAAGGATGCATAGTGATGAGAGTATTGCCAGTTTCTTTTTACGTCTAGATGATATTGTAAATCGTATGAGAAATTTGGGTGAAACCATAATCGATACTACTCTGGTTGAAAAAGTCCTAAGATCTTTGACTTCAAAATTTGAGTCAAAAGTATCAGCTATTGAAGAAAGGGAAGATCTGCAAACTCTTACTATTGTTCAACTACATGGTATTCTAACCTCTTTTGAAATGAGAAAAGAAGGTCCCTCTCAAATCAGAGAAGTTTCCTTTAAGTCATGTGTAAAAGGAAAATAAAAGGAAGTTGTCAAGGAATCAAGTTATATATCAGAAGAAGAAGAAGCAAATTTTGTGAGAAGACTCCAACCAGGTACTGGAAGATTCAGAGGGAAACAATTTGAGAAGGGAAAGAGTTATTATACAAATGAAGATAATGATGAAATGTCAAATGAGGATGAAGAATATTCTGATCAAGATCTGCAAGTGCTCATGGCAAGGAAGCAAAAGAAGAAGGCTACTCAAAGAAAGGAGATACCTCAGAAAACATGTGCAGCAAAAAATGAAGAAGATAAAATAGCTATTGATTGTTGTTCTTGTGATTCACCTTTTTGTACATGCAATGATGAAGATAGTGAAAGTAACAATATGGGTCCAGAAGCAAATCTCAAGATCAATGATGAAGATCAAGTTAAAAGGAAGGAATCTATCTACAAAGATGTGATCTCTAGAATGAGTGAACAAATAAACAAGTATCAAAGGTTGTACGATTATGCAACCAATCACAGTGACGGACTTAAAGCAGAAATCATCTCTCTCAAAACAGATCTGAAAAAATCAAATAAGAAGAATAAAGAAATTTTACAAAGTTTTTAAGAACAAGAAAATGGGTTGAAAGAAGAGATTTTAAAATTGAATGTACAAGTAGGAGGAAGAAGGGTCGAAGAAAGTATGAAGAAGCAATGCCAAAGATTGGAGGTTGACGTAAATATTTTGAAAGGTAAATTAGAAGAAAAAGATAAACTCTTGAGGTTTCAAGATAGTACTAAGATTTTGGACAATATTCTTAGTAGTCAAAGGTCTCCTTCTATTAAATTTGGTCTTGGTTTTCATGAAAATTTTAAAGGAGAATCTAGTTCACAAGGAAGTGTTAAAGATTCAAAGGATATCAATGCAAAATCTGAAGTGTTGAAAGAAACAGAAGGTCAACCAACAATCATGAACTCTCAAAATAAATCATTCCATCCTTTGATCAATAATGTTGTTTGCTTTAAATGTCATAATTATGGGCATGTTGCAGCCAATTGCAGAAGCAGATTGTTTCAGTCATAAACAAACAGATTCTACACAGAAAGGCACTCAGGTTCATTAAGGGATATTGTTTTTCATGCAACAAGTTTGGTCATAAAGCAGTTGATTGCAATAGAACAAAGAATAGAAAAACACATTATGATCCCTATGCTTACTTCTTTAGTCACAAAAAATATTATGCTTGTAACAAGTATGGAAATGTAGAAAAAGAATGCAGGATGAATAGATCTGAGAAATTGGATAATTTCCAGCACACATTAAGAGATTTCAAGAAAAGCTGGAAAAAGAAGGAGGACCGGTCAAGAACGTAGGGAATATTGACCCTACTACAGTCATCTGTTTCTAAAAATTTTACTTATCATAATTACTGCAGGAGTGATGTGAGATACATTATAGGAATCAGTAATGTAACATCACAGGGGGAGCAATGAATGATAGTTGTGTTTATTTCTAACAGTTCATCTGATGTAAAGAAGACAGGTACAGGTGGCATAAGTTCAAGGGGAGCATTAGCCTTGCTAAGAATAATGCATTGTTGGCATTATGATGGTTCTGAAATATGACCTCTCTCTTGAGGTATTTTTTCTCCGAAAGAAGAAAAACAAACAACAGATGGCATATTTCTATCACAAGAAAAATATCTTAAGCAAATACTGAAAACGTATGGCATGGAGGAGTGCAAATTATATATGGTTATGGATAAGCCCTGATTGTTTCTTTGCTGAAGAGTATCTTTTGTTTACACAAATGGATGATATGGAAGTCTTATGATTTGGAGATAAGGACAGATCATGCAGAATTTGATGCTGATGAAAAGGTCATGTTGAGACCTATGATGTAAAATTGTAATATTCAGTCATGTGTAAACCCACTTGGTTGGGTACTTGTGTCACATATGTAAATCCACTTGGTTGGATCATTGATGTAAGGTTGAGTCCTTTGTGATAGGAAAGGTCATAGAGTCATGTACTTCATTGAATATTATGTTTGAAGATTCAACATGAACTCAAGGGGAGCATGGTAGCTTCAGTACACATCAGATCTACAGAGCTCTTCTTTCTACAAGAGAAGAGAAGCCTTGTTTTGGTTTTGGTCCGCCCTTTTCCCTTGATGTCAAAGGGGGAGAGTATCATGGTGTTTGAATAATGTATCTCTCTGCTGTGGTGATCAAACACCATCATGGTTGCCATCAAGTCCAAAGGGGGAGATTGTTGGCAATATGATGCAGAGTGTTGTCCTTGATGGAAACCTACTTGATAAAGTTGATGGCAACCTACTTGATGAAGTTGTCCTTGATGGAAACCTACTTGATAAGTTGCCTATGATAAGCAACCTATGTGTTAAATATGTAAGAATGATGTATCTCCATCAATTCCAAAAGAGAAGCACTTGAAACAGCAACAAAGAAAAGAGCAAATGAAATATGAAGCTAAGGAATTTTTAGAAGGGTTAGTTGATTGGAGATCTGGAAAGGAAGCAAAGACAGAAATAGGAAATGGAGGCAGAGGAAGCGAATATAGAGGCAAAACCATTATTAGACGCAAAAGCAAAGGTAGAGCCATTATCACAGAGCAGCAGAGGCAGAGACACAGCCGTTATTCCGAGAATCGCTAGCCCAGCTGGAGGATATATATAAAATTTCGAGAATCACATACCCTACTGGAAGATGCACTAAATATTGGAGCAGCAAAGTATATATATATATATATATATATATATATGTATATATATATATAAATCTCATTCCAGGAATCATAACCCAAGTAGAAATGTAATGTATATATAATATAAATCTCATTCCGGGAATCGTATACTCCAGCGGCAAAGTATATATTGTGCTTTATATACAAAGTACTAAAGCATATATATATATATACATATATATATATATACATATATATATATATATACATATATATATATATATATATATATATGTATATATATATATATAGCCATATGTAGCGCGAGAATAAGGTGGGACCCGTTACCCAATCGCATCGCATCAGAGAATATAAGGACAGCGGGTCAGGGTAACAATATTTTCGATTACGATAAAAGCCCGGACCCGATGGGCATATAAAACTATGATTAATAAATGTTTAAGGTCTAGAACTCATCGCATCGGCAAAAAAATATGTAGCGGAGTGCTTCTTTAAAAGATTTGAGATTGCGATAAAGGTCCGGACCCGACAGGTCAATAAACCATATTTAATATTTGAACTCTGATAAGAACACTGTTCAGAAACCACAAGTAGGTTAAGCGGTATTCAAGAGGTTGGCTCCAATTCCATAGAATGGGTGACATGCGTCCCTGTATGATTTCACAAAACCACTTACCACTGCACACCATCGCGCATTATCGTTTGACCCAGGATGTCCAGCGATATTGCTATGTGACGTTGATCTCAAGGAAAGCCATCGGACGGTGGTCATTTGATAAAGTTGCATGGAAACTAACCACAGTACGGCAGACCATCGCACGTTAACGTTTGGCATCGGAGGTCGAGCAATATGCATATATGCCGTTGACCTGGAAGCTTGCTAATCTAATAGTGATCGGGTGCTGGACTTGCGTGAAAATTACTTATGGTACCATGCACATATTTGATTGGCTATTGACTATATTTGTGGGTCTGAGGTCAAAGGTTTACCACATTGTTTGAAAGCGTTAAAATGCGAAGGGTTAACCTTAATCGTAAAGTTAAGTTCAAAAGTATTTAATTAATTACCAAGATCAATAGAACAGTGTGATTTATGGAGACCCCACTGGATTATCTATCTTGACCCCATTCATGAATACCATTAGCAATTGAATGGTTTTGACCCAAGGTTTTAATAAAGGTGAAAACTATATAAGGTGATGAGAATCATGAAGAACTGTGGGCGTTCGAAAGGGTCGATAATAAATTAATCTCTTTTAGAGATATCTGTATCAATAAACTCTAATACATCTGAATCTATGGCGCACCTGTGAATATGATGATTGATCAAGATCTTTAGATCAGATGATGATTAATTCCTGGTTCAATCGACTGACGAAATCATGAAGAACATATAAGGGTTGTGAATGAATACTTCACTCTGAAGTATATCTCTATGGAATGGGTAACAGATTGCTGAATTAAGGATGCACCTCTGAAGAAAATAAATACATCTGGTGGCCTGCAAGGTATGTTGTGTGGAAGCTATTGGATCCAGTTTGAAAATTCATGAAATGTGGTCCATAGTAGATCTGAGGGTCGAAGCCTTCAGTGAGAGGGTTGTAGCTCCCTTCCAGTGGTAGCTGGTAAACGAGAGCAGGGGTTAGTAGCTCCCTTCCAGGAGAGGCTGGTAAACGAGAGAAGGTTGTAGCCTTCTGCAGGTGGGTGCTTGCGTGCTGGTATAAGTCTGCACCAGCATATATTGTGAAAAGTTTTATTTATAATAAATATTGAAGACTGAGATTACAGTAGCAGTGGTTTTCTCCCGAATTGGGTTTCCACCTTAAATCCTGGTGTTCATATGTGTTGCTTATGTTGGATGATTTGTTTTGTTATTTCTGTTCATGCTTACTGCTTATCTGATGAATGAATGATGCAATGATCTAAGTAAAGGCATAATAAGATCTCTAGACATACAAGTTGGATGTAGTAATGTAACATATGGTTCTAAGGGAAAGGAAAACTAAAAAATTTCAGTCAGCTCTAAATACTGATTCACCCCCCCCCCTCTCAGTATTTTTCCCAACAGTTAATGCTTCCTTTCTTGACCTCATCCTATGAGTTTTGGGGGTCTTCCTTTGGCTTTTTGTTTATATATCTAGTCATAGAACTGGAGGAAGGAACAAAAACTCAACTATTCTTAAAGCTCAGGACTTGGAGCAGGGTAAAATTCTCCTTTCCATGATGAAAGATTAGGTGTTTAAACAGAAAGAAATAAAGCAAGAAAGTAAATCAAGAAACCTTAAGTTCAGGTCCTAGAGTAGGGTAGCATTTCCCTACCCAGGATGAGAGATTAGGCCCTAAGAAATCAGCAGAAAAAAATCAAAGTAAAACGATGAACGCTCAAGACCTAGAGTAGGGTAATGTTTCCCTCCCTAGGACAAGAGATCAGTTCTTAAGAAATCAATAAGAAAGAAGAAAAATAAAAAAACTATGCTCAGGACCTAGAGCAGGGTAGTATTTCCCTCTGTATGACGAGAGATTGGTTCCTAATAAATCAATCAAAAAGAAAATTAGAACAACTACGCTCAGGACCTAGATTAGGGTAGCATTTCCCTCCTTAGGACAAGAGATTGATCCTTAGATCAATAAGAATCGTGTTCTTGCACCTTTGTTAGCCTCCTTCGAAACAACACCAAAATGTTGGTGTCCGAGTGTGAATGAATATTCAAACCCTTTCACACATTAATTATCAATCTGGGTGTGTTTGGTTATTGCAAGGCTAACGTGCACAGTATGTGTAGATGACAATAGCATAATTATATATTAATCATGGTTTCGATAATTTAAACAAAGAAACAATCATTGTAACAGCAATAAAGAAATGGAAGAAATAAATTGTAAAGCTTATAATGCATTCATAGCAATAAGAGTATCAAAAAATACATCTACTATCAGAGGAATTGCAAATTATACAAAACATGAAATAGAAATAACAACACATAGGAAATACGCAGCACCTTATTGGAGAGTGGGCCCAACTCTCTGATCAGGGCTGCGGAAAACTCATAGCTTACAAATGGAACAAAGAAACATTGTGCATTCAATTAATTGAACATCTTGTCATTACAAATCTGTCTCTTCTTGCTTAACCCTCTATGCCTTATCCTATGTGTTCTATCTTTCCCTTCTCTCTGATTTTTGCCCCTTTAAGTATACAAAAAAAGGGAAAATAAACTTATTACATAATCTCAATAAGCAAGATGATATTTGAAAGATCGTTCCATCATGATTTAGCTAGCACAAGTCGAATTTGGCAACTACAATTGGGGCAATTTTGGGAAACGACCACAACAGAAAATATGCAAACTTGTCCTTTGAAGAGCCCTGTATTTCTCTCAATCAAGACTGAATTTTGAAAAACTACTCTTGGAAAAACTAACTTGGTTCGTTCTTCAAAAACCCATGTTTTAGATTTTCAAAATTCTTCTTCGTTTGCCCGAAATGTTCAACGCAAAATTGTCTCTTGCAATTCTAGCGAATGTCTGAGTTGGAATATTTAATTAACATCTGAAGGTCAAATCTGCAATTTGGGGGAGATCTTGGAGGCTAAAATAGTGATTTATGTTATAACTAATTAATTAATAAACCTTAATTGGCAAAGTCATGCATAATAATCATTAATTTATTAAAATAAAGGAGAACAAGTATTATTTATCCAAAAGAGAATAAATAATTATGAGATGGAATTATATAATAAATTATGATAAATAATGTGATAAAAGAATATTAGAAATGGATGAAATTGATGTTAAGAAGTGATAATAATAACACAAATTAGTGGCCCAATAGTAGGTTTCTAATATTGTCTTAATTAATTATATGTTTGTCTTGACATTTTGTTCATAGCTATTATACCGACTCGGTGTTTTTAAATTTTCGTATCATAGATCAGATTTTAAATGTGTTGGGTTTACCCTGCAGATGCTGAGTTCCATAATGTTCACTGCACTATCGTTCTCCAACCGAACCAGTAGCCGAGGACTAGAAAAAAAGTATGTTATGAACTTTAATAATCATTAATTGTTATTATGGAATTTGTCCCTATATTCTACATTTTGATTTAAGGGGGTTTTATTTAAGTTCATAGATTGGCCTGACTTAACCCAACTGATTATCATTATCATACTTCCATTGCTATTTCTTATCATCTGACGAGAAATATATCTGTCTTCCAACAAATATATCTAAAGTTCCGCGTTTGAATGATTTAATTCCCACAATGTATAGAGAATTGTTTACTCTTGCTAGTGTGTTTATATTAACATTTCATTTGATGTCTTTGACTAAATTTTATACTGCTTCCTTATTTCATCTCACAATTACCTTATGCGACGTTTTGGTATTGAACTTTGCCTTTCACTGAGGCAGAACTTTCTCCAATTTACACAGTTCACAAGGTAATATGTTTATTTCTTTCTTTGTACTTTAATTTGGTAATAAATTTCTATTTAAAATTTCCAATAGTATTAACTTCCATTGGATTTCTTGTTTTCAGGTAATTTCATACCTTGGTGTTCGTAATGGAATGTTTTTGTCCTTCAATTTCTCCAACATTAATTTGACTCCCTTTTCTTATTCAAGTTGGTATTCACGTTCCATTGAAGAATAGGATTTCATTTATGACTCCTTACGGATATTTCCCATTTTATTCTCTTATGGGACTTAGTCCCTAGAACTCTGCAATGTAACTATTTACAGATCTATATGTATACTATAGTACTGTCTGAAATTGTTTAGTTAGGATTTTTGCTATTAGAAAATTGGACTGTGGTTTTATCCTTCAGTGAGCTAGAAATTTACAGTTATACTTTAATATCGTATTAATATAATTTTCCTTTATTGTTAGAAATAGTTTTTCTATTTGGTTCATGTAAAGAATTCATTCCATACACATGTATATCTGTATGCTCTTCAAATAAATAATCCCAATGTATGTATTCTATATTTCTATTTATGTATACTGTACTATACTGTTAGCTAATGTTGTTTAGTATTTCAGTTCTATAGTTCTGCTAGATTTTTCTGGTAAGTGAATATTGAATCATCTAAATTCGAAATTTTAACTTTAAATGATAATTTCCTAGTATAATTAGTAAACAACAGTTTCTTTGTCCTTCAGTATAGAACAGGAAAATCACATCTCATAGCCTTTCTAAAATGCTGGAAATAAAATTCTTCTAGAATAAAATATAACTCCTTCCAGTTATATTCTTCTAGTTAACTAAAATATTAGACTGTGTTCCCTTCTCAGTTAATTTCATTTTCTACTTTCAACATAAAAACCCGGTTCCGATATATGCATGTTCTTACTAATTTCAATTCTGGTTTTTTTTTCTTTAGCTAGTAAAGAAATATCTAATTATACAATACTGCATGTCTTTAGATATAAGTATCTATATGTTACGTTTCTATATGCCATTTTCTATTTAGCATTCATTCCTAGATAACTTGTAAAATTTACTAACAAAATAATAAAACACTAAATTATAGGAATATCACTTTTTTGTGAGGTACCTAACCTCAGATCTTGACCCATCACTGGGTTTTAGACACTCTGAGATTTGGTCCTCTACAGAGTATGTCTGTGCAACTATAAAGATGTTACTATTTCCTCTAGAGTGATTTCTGTTAAATGTACCGACCAAAAAAAGATAACTATATTGATAAATTTTTCAATTCTCTGAACACCGTGTTAAACTCAGAATTTGAATACTAACATGGCTACTTTATCATTTCCAGTAATTCATCACAACGTTCTAAATTAACTCAAGGAGCATTCAAATTTTAATTGCATACCACTTAGGTTTGACTAGTTGTCTCCCAACCTTAGAGCTCTTTCTCCATAGCTCACCCCCGAGCAGACATATTTTTCTCCAGTTATAGATCAACCCTTGTCTATCATGAATCTTCTTATATAAGCATTCATTCCCCAACTTGTTTCCCTTAACTGCGTCCAGTTAATTCAGGATGTCGTATTCTTGTTTGCCTAGGCTTTCCCTCTGTTTCTTCCACAAAGGTACTTTTAAAGCTAGCTTTTCTTCTTCAAGCTTTATTCCACCTCTTCCCAATAATTTCCTTTTTATTGAAGTATTTGGATATTTATCTCAAAATCTAATTTTAGTATCTTACTTTATTCCTTCGAAGGATTTCTGGAAGTCTAGGAAAGTCTTACAACCTTATCCATCCTCATGGATTAGGATTCTAGATCTCAAATCTCAATCTAGTCAGTGCACATTAATTTCCATTTTATTTTATTAACTTAAATTAATAAAATATATCCATCCTCAATATGTTCTTTCGGGTCCACTTTGACCCTTAAAGTTCTTAACTGCCCTGTTTTAAAAAGCAGCAATTCAGGGACATTACAGAGTGAGACAGGGAACTATTAACTCAGTACCCTCAAGATGAAGGTTCCGAGTTGGTCGTTCCCTACAAAGAGGTTAAACAAAAACATAATGGTCTAACAATTTTCATGTTTAAGCTTAAAGAAAAAGAATCGATAATATTGATATTTGTTGTCTGAATGAAAGTAAAACATACTCAAAGCTTTATCTGAAAATTATAACCAACATTGTAGTTATCAACTCTAGAATTGAAAGAAATGGTCTACCGAGTTTTTCTTTCAAAATACCTGAGTAGCACGGTTTTGCTTAAAGATTGATAAATGTAACAAAGATAAAAATGAAAGATACAAAATTTAATTCTTTAGACATAAATAAGAATTACTGTGTAATTTCCAAAAACGCCACACTATATATGGAAATATAAATATATTCAAGAAATTTATCACTATAACAGTAAACAACTCAGGGTTAGAAAACCTTTGTAGAAGAATGATGACTATAAATCGTTACGAAGAAGAATACACCCAAAAAATTAGTTAAGGTTTACAAGTAATTACTGTCCAAAACAACCAAATGTACTTGTGATGGGTTTAACCCAGTAAAGAAAGTATATTTATATCCTGAATCGAATAGGGTAAACAAGAAATCATAATCATAAATATATTCTGTTGTGTATAAGAAAAATATAAGAAAGGATTCGTAATAAGACTACAACCGAAACATTCAATAAAATCCAAATCTTATATTCCAGCAAGTGTAAAAGTATATATATATATTTGAGTCTGAATAAGAAAAAGTTAAAAGAATAATGGTTACATAAAACTACCTGGCATGCCCATATAGGGTATTAGCCTTAAATAAAGAGTTAACAATTTTGATAATAGATTTAAAAAAAAACTCTATAGTGAGTCATAAACCCTCCGCAAGCCCAAATTTTCTAGGACAAAGTGGTTCACAACAAAGGGGTACCAGAAAAAGCCGAAAGAAGTTAGAGAAATGATGAGTGAACTTCGTGGAGTGCATCCTTACAAAAGAAACAGCAAACAAACTTGTGAACAAAGTAATTGTGAAAGAAATCAATAAACAACCAGCCTCAAATCCTAGAGAGTTTTAGAATAAAATTATTATACCATGCTACAAAATTACCTGTAATAAGTTTGTCGCCGAAGTATAAGAAGCAGATCCTATAAGTGTTACCAATAAATTGAAGGTAAGAATACTGGTTGAGCTCAAGACAAATAGAGGAGATTCGTTTGCAAACAAATAAAAAGAATATAGTAAAGGTTTCATGATCGATTTGTTGGAGCTCGCCTAGTTGAGTAAAGAGCCTTTATTCTCTAGAGCCCAAAATCACTACAGTGGCCTAAGGGAAAAGCATTAGAACTTAAGACCAAAAACGAGATTGAATTCATGATAGTCGTAAAAACAAAACTTGTGAAATTAACTATGGAACAAAGAAAAACTATAACAGGACATATGCTCACGCGAGGAGACTTATGGCGTCGTAAACAATAGTAGCAAGAAACCCAAAATAAACTTGTAAAGAATCAACATGCTTTTGGCTGCAGGAAATCTGTCAACACCAGAGGAAACCCTAATGGGTTGTTGCAGAGGTGGAGAGGTTCTCCAACAGAGCAAAGTTCGAAATGACCGAGAAGCAATGAAAGAGGTTATTGGGAATAGCATAATTACCGTAACCCTAATTCTTTTCCACCGTTGGAGGCCGAAGCATGAGATCAAGGGCAGAGAATTCGCCATATGTCCACTGTAGTGGCGTTAACATCGACAAACCAAACTGAATAGCCATCAACACTTCCAGATTCACCGTATGGAAAAGGGTTAACCATTAAATTACAAATTGATTGCAATAAACATGCATACAATGAATTTAGTTAAGGCTGTATTGTGGTTGACTGGTTGATTGCTCCAAAAAATTCAATCCAGGAATTAACCTTAGTAAAATTCGTCTATTGTGTATATAATGTATTAAACTTAAATGCTTGACATATGTTATTAAATGCGGGACATATATTATCTAAATGCATGACACTTGTTAAGTCTTGCATGGAATAGACAATACTAATGCCAATGTAAAAATCAAAATAGGATGTAAATGTAAGTGTAAGTTTTGTAAACAATTTTTTATTTATTTTTATGGTTATAATGATGTATGTTATACATTTTATGTCTATGATGATCATAAAAGAAGAGAAATAAGTACTCCAAGATCATTATAGCTTGTTGACTTAACAAGTCAAGAAGGTTGGAGGTGTTGCAAATGTTTTGAAAATGATAATAGATGTAAGAGATAAACATTCTAAATGAAATTTATTTTCATCTTGAACCGTCTTAGTATGGAAAAGGTTACAAATTCTTTCTTCCTAGGTTGTTTTTAGAATAGACCAACATCCAGTTTCACTCCAAAGTTCATGAGAATTAGTTCTTATGTTTTCGTTTCATTTTCTTCTTAGTACTGGTCACTATAGATAATTTTGGTTAGAAACGGTGTGGTTGATCTTCTCCTTATAATACCATATCTTCCTTTTCCCCTCTAGGTCCTTATCATCCCACAATTTATCGTTAAATTTGCAGGTAATAATAAATTTAATATTATCCTTATTTTCTCACAAGATATCCTTTTTTATCCCATAGTAGTCCACCCAAGACTAGGCATCATCTAGATCTTCCTCCACTCATATACTGCAACAGGACATCTCACATACATGATTATATGGATATAGTGCAACCCTATGCCTCACATACATATAAAATAACATCGGTGTCAAGAATCTCATAGAGGAACATTTTTTTACTCCAAACCCATATACAATAAATTTTTCATCCTCCAATAATCCTTTTCACAATGCTATAATTCTAGTTTAGCTCATGATGACTATAAAATTATGTTATTTAATATGAACATTGAGATATTATAGTTCTGTGACACACACATCAAAATAAATATAGAATGAATTACACATCATGCAATATAAATATCATGGAAATGACATTAATTTTTTTGTTATTACTATATTTCAATGTGTTAATATAGTTATTACTTTTTTGTTATTACTATATTTCAATGTGTTAATATAGTTATTACTTTATTATTTTTAAATATTATGTTATGTTACAAGATCTTACTTATACTAAATTATAATGCACTATTAATATATTTTTATTAACTAGTAATAATATTACATTAAACACTTTTTTTCTTTTCTTCAATTTTAATTTTAATTGTTTTCTTTTAACTTTTAATCTATCTTGATGATATCACATAATCTCCATGCATTATATATAGTATTTAAAAATAAAAATATTAACAACATAATATTCTAGTGTGAATGTGAATATCTAAATACTCATACTTCTTTTTAATTAAATTGTTTTATTAGATAAATATATAGACGTAAACTTCCAACTATAATAGGAAATTTATAACTAAATCGTGACATTAATTTCTTTTAATTAAATTATTTTATAGAATAAATGTAATTCGGCCATTTGAATTTAAATAGTGATCACTTTATGCAAATATTGAAGTGAATGATATTTTATGATAGTGGAGAAAAATATTTCAAACAAATTACATAAAATTTATATTTATATTATTTTAAAAAATAAATGTAATAGTTCATTTATAATTAAATAATGACCACTTTATGCAAACATTGAAGTGAATGATATTTTATGATAATGGAGAGAAGTATTTCAAAATTTTATTTCAAACAAATCACTTAAAATTTATATTTAATAACTTGGAATCATTTGTTAAAAAAATAACTTTAATTATCTGTTTAAAAAAAATTGAAATCATATTTAAAAATTATCTTCCCAACTATTTGAAACCCATTTTCATAATACCAAAATTTGAATTATCATATAAATCAAAACTTATATTTATCTGGAATAAAATCATCTACTCATCATCACTCAATAATTCAAAACTTATTAAGATAATTTTAAAATTTGAGTTACCACAAATAAATCAAAACTTATATTCATCTTTAATAAATTGAAATCATTTACTCACTGCAAACTATTACTACAAGATAAAAATACAAAAATTATAATTATCAAATAATTCAATACCTATTAATATAATACTAAAAATTTGAGTTACCATCTTTAAGAAATAAATATTATTACATTGTCATGTTTAATCACGAATCAAAAATCCAATTTAAATATTCATTTACTTAAAAGGCCACAACAAAATTCATTGGAGGTGAAAGAAAAATAAAATAAACTGACAAAACAGTTAAGAAAAACTAATGGACCCATTAGGTGTCAAGCTCTGTATAACTGATTTATAATAAAAGCTAAAATTCGTTATTTCATACATAAAGACGTGTATTGCATGGGCTCTGATTTCTGCAAAAGGTGGCGGTGAGTGGAACAGTTTTGCGAGCGGTGAAATACGAGGCTGATTGGTAGTTTCAGGGGTTAAATATTTTGTTGCCACATTCACATTTCCACACCACGGGATAGTAATCCTGTAGACGTTTTTGAATGCATTGCACTTTTGGAGTGATGGCACACTGCACAGGATTACAGGGGTTGCACGCTCCGCATTTCTTGACACATGATGGCAGCCCAGAGCCACTAGTAACCTCGCTTCTACCCTCTCCCATCACCTGTAATAGTCGTTTATATCATTCAATTGTACACCAATATATTTTATCCAATCCAATGCACATTTACATAATATATTGTGTATTTAATATCAAATATTACAGATAAAACATGGACTCAGTTGCATGGCCTCACTAAAAGAATGCAAAACCATCCTCAAAGTTCTGGAAGTTTTTATGGAAGCTTCGGGCATCGAAATCAACAAAGATAAGTCCAATCTGTATTTCTTTAACTGTGCAGTAGAGTTGCAGAATCACCTTGCCAGAACCTTAGGATTTCAACGGGGGTCTTTTCCCCTCAAATACCTAGGCATGCTCTTAAATCCAGGACCCACCCGCCTCACAGATTGGAAAGAAATTATTGTAAGAATAGAGAAACGAATTCAAAACTGGGCCTTCAGAACTTTGAATGCACCAGGATGCCTCATATTACTAAAATCGGTGTTGCAAGCATTACCAATCTACCAGTTGTCGGGGAGGGCCTGTCCGAAAGGAATATGTACTCAATTAATAGATATCTTCAAAAAATTCTTATGGCAAGGAGCCCAAGCTAATAGAAAGTGGGTGCTTCTCTCTTGGGACAAATTACAACGATCGAAGGTAGTAGGTGGACTGGGACTCCAAGACCCCTTCATTCTCAATAATGTGTTGGGTGCAAAACTCTGGTGGCGCTGGCTCATGGGAGGGCAAGACCTTTGGAAGAAAATTTGGCAAGTAAAATATGAAATGCCAATAACAATAGCTGGACGACTGAAAATTGACAGGACACCAAAAGGCTCCACAATATGGAATCTAGCAGCCCTGAACAGAAATCTAATCCACATACATAGTTTTTGGGAAATAAGAGACAGCAAAACAGCTCTGTTCTGGGAAGATTCATGGCAACAGTGTGACAAATTGTTTACACGGTTGGAACTGGGGGAAATATTCCTATATACGAATACCCCTAATAACAGGCTAGTACAACAGTATTGGTCAAACAATCAAAATGGAATATGGTGACAATGGAAAGACAAAAATTGCTGGCCTCAAGCTCCAGCAACGCAGCAATGGAATAATTTTTCTAAAGAGCTCAGCACACGAAAGCTACACAATATCTCAGGCCCAGATATCCTTCGCTGGGGTCATCAAACAAGAGGGTTGTTTACCATTAAGGAAGGCTACCATATTCAAACCCAGCAAGCTCAGGATAATACCCAGCCAATATGGAAAAAAATATGGGAAATGCGACACTGGCCAAAGGTGACATACTTCTTATGGTTAGTAAGTCATCGCAGAATCTTGACATGGGAGAACCTCCAAAAAAGAGGTATGATAGGACCTTCATGATGCCCCTTCTATATCATTGAACCTGAGACGACTGAACACCTTCTCAACCTCTGCACAAAGGTGCAAACACTTTGGGAGAACCTGGCTCAGCTCTTCCGACAGACAGATAAGAGCAATGACAGCCTAAAGGAAACAATAGTCAATTGGAGAAAAGGAAGATTCCATTATCAGGTAATAAATAGAGCTTGGACCCTTTCATATGGATTCCTACTCTGGAACATTTGGAAAGAGAGAAATCAGAGAATTTTCCAATACAAAGAGAAACCAATGAATAATATTTGGCAACATTCAATAGACAACATCCGAGAAACTATTCTAACAGAAAGTTGGTCAGATGAAGATTGGCAAACAGTGGGTATTGAATCTCAGATTCTAGAAAATCTGAATCTCAAACCGCAAATGCTTAGCCAGGGTTTATGGAAATTCAGACCTCCCAATCAATCAAGTCAAGAACAATGGATACCCCCACAACCAGGCTTTCTAAAACTTAATTATGATGGGGCCTCGAAAGGGAACCCAGGGCAGGCTGGGGCAGGTGGACTCTTTCGAAATTCTCAAGGGACAGTATGTAGATTCTATGCTTTTGACTTGGGCCATGCCAATAATGAAGCAGAACTAATGGCAGTAAAACAAGGCCTCTTGATCGCAATTAGAGAAGCTTATCAGAGAATCATAGTGGAGAGGGATTCAGCATTGGTCACAGAGATGCTTAAAAAACTTCAAAATGCACGCCCTGGGAGAAAATCTCACAAAGTTGGAGAACAGCAGGCCTTATAGAAGACATAAGTCATCTGGTGAAACGTATAGAGTATCTCATCCCTACTCATGTTCGATGAAAAGGCAACATAGCAGCAGCCTACTTGGCCAATTGGGGATGCCAAAATGTTGAACGCCCAATTGAAGGTCGTCCTACGGACCCAATCTAGAATGTAGAACTACACTCTCTTCAACTGATTGTCAACAAGGATCTTCAACCCCCCGATCGGGGTGATCAACTGACAGCAAGAAATTCGTGCCGTGGCAATCTAGCACATGATCCTAACCCAAGCTATTAAGATTATTAATGCAGGCTGGTGCGGAAAAATCACTGAAGTGTGTGACAAGTCAGAATCGAATAATGAGGAAAGGTGGCCAGGCTGTTTGGATAGCTCATCGAAAGCAAACAGCCGAAAAGGTAAGAGTGATCCCCTCGCTCCTTCATTTATTTATGCATGGGCTTTTGCATGCACTTGTCTAGAGGCGGTAGAGGAGAAGACACAACAGCAACCAGTTGAACACATTTTTGTTCCTGTCACGGTATGTTTCCGTCATTTTCATTGCCATTATGGAGCCTAAAGCAGTAGATTTCCTTAGTCTTCTGTATAATCATGAAAGGACGAGTTTGAGCAAAATTTTGTATTCTGTAATCCCTATTATGGAACCTGTGTCGCCTTGTTTCTGTGATCCTAGTATATTACCTATCTAGGCCACTTCCCCTGGCAGCAGTCCTCAGAATTTAGGAATTCAGTTACAAGGTTGTATTTTTAATAGCAGGCTTCTGCATGTCCAGAACTATACTAATTGCCTCAGCTATCATTCTAGTCAAGTCCATTCGGGGAATAAGGTAGATATTAGTGAATGCATAGTGCATGGGTACCATCCCCTTCCGCTCTGTTTCGCTTTTGACCGAAAGGAAACCACCCCCAGGGTGCGCTCTCTTGAGGACCAGTTGGCCATCCCCACAGTGTCACAGGGTAGTTAAGGTAACCGCGTAAACTTGAACAGAACTAACCCTCCCTGTACTCCTCTAACCCTGAATCCTAGACCTCTTATCTCGCATCCTCTGTTAATCAAGCATACTGGTCACATCCCTCTTTATAATGTGGTCGCCTACAATGCCAAGCAGTTTATTCAATATAACGGCATCTGGAATCTTAAGTTGAGGAATTTCTTATTGTACCCTACCCAGATCCCCATGACCCATGCAACGGTTCCATCTTACAAGTTGCAGAGTATAACCACTCGGGTTGGGTCCCGTTGTTTGTATGTCAATCATGATATTAACGCCCAAAGGTGGCGCATAGACCACAGCCATCTAACCCCTTATTTCGTTGTTGTTCCTTTTGATTTGTCGATGCATGCATATAGGTACTCTTTAGAAATGGGAAAACGCTGTGCAAGGATAGAGGCTGCTAAAGGAAAATAGCCAGCTCAATCTGAGCCAGTCCCGGTGAAACGAGGACGCAAAACCAACCAGGAACATTTGGAAACGTTAGCTGCCACATATGTCATAGGCAATTCTTCTAAAGCAAGGCAAGCCATTCGGGGATGGGAAAGTGAAATCCAAACTGAGCCTCAGGATAATGACACAGAAGCAGATATTTTGGATTTTATCCAAGATCTAGGCAACACGAGAGGCCTCCTCACTCTGTTCAACTAGACTGTCCACACTTATTGGATAGTGAAATGCCTGATAGCGAAAGCCATTTAGAGCTTTCATCCTGAGCATACACAGGATGAACCAGTAAAGCCGGGAACAAGCCTTCAGGCTCAAATTCTGGAAATACAGGACCAGCTTCAGCACATAAAGATAACTCAATATCAGACAGTAGATAGAGTAATTAGAACGGATGATAAAGTGGGAAGGATGGAAAAACTCCTTCAACAGCTCTTACATCAGGTAAAAAAAGAAGAAATGCCTGGAACTAATGCCAAGGACCCAGCACCAGTCTCTTCTTCAGATGCATAATAGCTATGTCTTCTAGAAACTTTGAAGGTTTTGTTGTTCTAAATTTTGATGATTTTTCTGTTTAGATATCAACTCTCCATATGTTCTAGGAAAGCAAAAATAGTAGCAATAGGACAGACAGCTCATCAGAAGTTTAGGCGTATGAAACAATTTTAGTTTTGGACTGCTTATCATGCATTTAGATGGCCAACAGACCTGGTTTCCTGCGGGCAGGTTGAGGCCACAGTTTAACTTTTATATTATGTAGCCTGCCTTCCAAATATAAATAGAAAATGGAATGGATCCACCGAATTTACAAAAAAAAAAAAAAAAAATGGACTCAAAAATGAAAGATTACAAAAAAAGCGGGGCCACGACGTTCCGAGGAAGATGTGGTTTGTTTATCATTAATTTCTCTCCCAACGATCTCTGCATTATCAGCCAAATAAAAGGGTTACTATATCATATTAGTGTTTTTACAGGCATGTGAGAAAATAGTCTGTGCAAAATAAATTGAATACCCAATAATTTTTTTTTATGTAAAGTAAAAGACACATCCCTAAAGCTCAATAATGTTATTAAAACACAAATGAGGATCTTCATCCTGGCATAATGTGAAAATCCTGAAAATCCAGTTTCCATAACCGCGTGTTTTTTTATGACAGCAGAAACCTCTTTCAATAACGTACTCTCTCATAGGTTTCTCTCGCAAAAATCTAAGAGAATTTGTGGAGGAGAGTTTTCTATTCTCAATATTCAAGAGACTTAAATAGATTACATAAAAAGAACATTGTAACACCCCCAAGTTCTATGCTTTTCAAATGAGACATTTGAACATAAATCCAAAGGGGAGTGGACCCCAGTGGATGATTATTGTGTGGATGTGGTTAATTTTGTAATTATGGAAAATAAATAAAATATTATGTATGCACTATGACCAGATGAGAACATGAGATCCTATGCCTAATCCATGAGGTAATGGAAAAGGAAAAAAAGACTTTCCCCAAATCTTTCAAAAATCCTTGAAAGAAATTAATTCTAATTTAGATTTTGAGGAAAAATCTAAATTTCCCCAATGAAGAGGAGTAGTTGGGAAGAGGTGAGAAAAAAGCTGGAAAAGATGAGGAAAAGCTTAAAGCAGCTTTAAAGAGTCCCAGAATGGGAAGCCTAGGCTAAACAGGAATAAAGCATCCTGAAATTACGGGCCTTGAAATTGGGGGGCGAGCAGGAAAGCACGGCTTCGTAAGGCATCGAGAGCAGTTGAGGCTAGTACGGTGCAGGGAGGACCTCTGCTCGGGGTGATCCAGGAGATAAAGAGGATTCTAAGGTTGGGAGGACTGGTCATAATAGAGGTGTGCATGCATAAATTTGGGGAATATCTGTAAGTCTATGTTAATCATATTCCTTTATGCAATTTATTAAATTTTGATGTTCTAATCCTTTATGCAATTTATGAAATTGGGATGTTCTATTCCTTTATGCAATTTATAAAATTGTGATATTATAGTACATTATGGGATGTATGAATTGTTATGCCATATTGCATTATGCAACTGTTAGATGGATTCATGGTTCAGTAACTTATATAATTGCAACAACAGCTTTTGACAGAAAAGACAAATGGTTGAATAGATGAGTACATTGTAATAATGATGGTTGAGATGATAGACTAATTGACCAGCCAATATAATAACCATGTATAGGTATAGATGGCTATCTTCTAAAGGAGTATTTAATTCTGTGTGTATAAACAGAAGACGTTAACAAATCAGTACCCACGAACATTAAGTTCCAAATAAATTAATCTATCATAACAATACTGATGGCACAGAATTCACTGTGATCAATAACAGAAAGTAGGGAACAACAACCCTCAGCCATGTTACAATGGAAAGAATTGTAACAAGTAGAATTTACAGTATTCTATTGAATGTAAAGGTACATATATAAAGGTAGCAGTTGAAACCTAACTAAGTACGAGAATCTAATGCTAGGGATTTTAAACTATCCAATTCAATATTCTCTCCCTCCATTGGAGTGAAGCCAGAGGAGATCTCTCCTAGTTTTCCCCTGGAACAATTGAATCTGTACCATACTGTCTCACATGTTGAATGGTTATAACAGACAAGTAAAGGGGGAAAAAGCCTAGGGTAAAATCTGTTGTGTAATAACAGTTTGTGTGAGGGAAGATTGTAAGCATGTGTGAAATACCATGCACAGAGCATCTGGTTACCATCCATAGAACTACTGAGAAAGTAGTGGAGCAATGGTGGTGAACTGCGTAGAGATAGACGTAGGCAAGGAGGCATACATCTATACTTCGATGCTGAAATTTTACATATTGAAAATATTAGCAGGCCGGCAAAGCTGGGGAGTTTGATTAAGGGCCTAGTGATCATCCTGCACAGAAAAACCTGAGAAATACGAAGCCAAATATATAGATATATAAGCCTACTTTATGAACAACAGTCTGCACTATAAGTGTTACCATATAACAGCTATAATATGTTATCGACGCATAACAGATTATGAGAAGATGTCTATAGACCTGTTATGCGAAAAAAAAAAAATGGGTTTGGGAGACGTGACAAATGGTATCGGAGCATAGTTCAAAAAAATTGGGCAAGATATGTGCTCACCCAAGAAATGGTTAACTGTTATAAATTTTATTTATCTTGGATATTCAGGTATACTTTCAGGTATACATATAACAGATTTTGATGAAGTAGAAACATCGATATTGGAGTAATATGAGGAGACTCATATACCAAAATGGTTAAACCTATAATAGGATTAAAACTGGAAACTGATATCTATCAGAAACATATTATTTATATGTAAAATAAAATAAATATGCAACCATACAGTAGAAGGAACATGCAGAGGTCAAGCAAAGACTACAAGGAGTATAGAAGGATGTTTTCCATTCTTAAAACTGCTAAACTAAGTGATACATAGGAAAAAGAACTTCTAGAGATAATAGTAAAAGTTGTTCTGTGGTGGGGAGGTTGGTCTACTGCATGAATGGGATGATGCTCTTCTAATTAAATTAGTTATTTAACCCCTACAGATGATTATTTATTGTTCTATTCCTGTAGAGACAAATGTGATATTATACACTTAAGGGTGTACTAAAGAAAACATCATAGCAGTACTAAAGTTACATATTATAAATACAGACTGCTGAAAGTGAAGATAGTAAATTGGGATATTCAAAATTATGCTAGAAAAAGGAAAAATAGAATTTAAGAGAAAGTACTCCAGAAACTCTAAACCCCTTTGGGGTCTAAATCTGAAGTTATTAGTCTCTAGGGATAGCGAAATGTTCTCTTGCTTTCTGTAACTACAAAGGTGAAGATGGTGCTCATATGTATAACAGAAAAAAAATGATAGCAGTTAACTGGTGCAAAATAACCAAGATAGAAGTAAGATAGAAAAATCTGCGTAACAGGAAAAGTAGAATTTTAGTATATATATATGATGAAAGTAGAAATGATCAAGGTATATCCTACATCTCTAGATCTATCATCCAACATTGAAATCAGTATAGTAGCCAAGCCTCAAAATATAAATTTCATTTTTATAGTCAAACATGAGAAAATGCATATAGGCATGCATACAAGAGCACTACTATATTCACCCATGTAAAGGTAAAGGTATAAGGCTTTTATATATATATATATATATATATATATATATTTGAAAAAGTAACATTTGAAATTGCCAAATGTACTAAATTTAAATAAATGAAATACCATAATGAGAATTTCCTTTATTTTTCATAATGGAAAGGACATACAAGTCAAATAAAAGGCTATACTAATTCTATACTATGATAGTTCCAACGTATAGAGATATATGTTAATAGATATTATATGTATAACATATTATAAAGCTATGAATAAACATTTCAAGAAAATGTATATATTGTGTATTCCATTTATCACCAAAAAGTGGATGTATAAAAACTTCCGATAGGAAATAGGGTAAGAAATTAGAATAAGGCCGATAGCCTAACTTGAGTGCCCGACTTTACTACTTTATATTCCAACAATAATTAAATCGATGTTAAGGGCATAAAAACGTGTGAAGTCGGTAATAATATATAACACGACCGCAATGTATAATGCGCGCCATGATTGTTCGGCATGAGTTATATGGATACCATTCTATAATGGTGGGATGGCGCCGTGGCGGTTTCGACTGCGAGTTATACTATGGAATATGGAATCGTAAACCGATATATATTATACAGAAGCACGCAGTTTCATAATAATGGCAAATAGGTTTTGTGTTTCGCGCAGACTAGGTATGCGGTATACCTGTACATTTAAACCGTTAGTCAAGAAGATACAATATATATATATACGAATTTGTACCAGTAAACAAAAAAACCCTAATCCAGAAGATTGCCACCACATATAAGTTCGGTTAAATAGGGATAATAACTATATGATCGCTATAACTCATTGAAGAAATAAACAAGAAACTATAGCGCTGCGGGTCATATCGTTAAAACAGTCCGCCGGGGTTATAAACATTACATACTTGTTTTCCTGTCAAACGCGACTACCGAGAGAAAGTAACAGATTGGGTTAATATCGTATATAAAAAAAAAAACCAGTACTGATATTAATACCGGGCGGCACACCAACAAATACGCCGTTCAGTAACTATTGTAAAGGCGGTGAATACTGCTCAAGGAGGTGGTCGGCCGACACAATAAGTCGGTCCCCTTTCTCGCTTGAACTATTCAACAAACGAGCTAAAGCCATAGTGCCTGAGTTATTAAATTTTAAAGACACATGATATATATATAGATAGACAGAAAGAAAAAAACGAAAGATCTAACGATTCACTCGTTATTTCAGACGGAAAGAGAAACAACCAAAAAACCCTATCCAGTCCATATTGGTCGCATGGCGTATAATTTATCAGCTATCAAATTGAACAGAGAGAGCAGTTCGTTTCAATGATACAGAACAATATATTTCCATGCAATACCACAGTCGGTTTTTAACACGAGAAACCGGACAGTAAAGTTCTTCGACAGATTCAAAAAACGTAGACATAGAGAACTGAATAAAATACAAATTGTTAGTAGTAAATACACAGCAACCCGGTCGCAAAGGGAACGCTGTATCACGCTCAGGAAGTTGAAATCCTTCGACAGAACGATGGAGGACGAGTTTACAATGGGGTCGGTGGAACGCATGGGAGTAAAAGGGAAAATCGCTCAACCGAAATGGGATTTCCGGAACCCTGAGCTGAATAAATATAGAAGCAATCGCTCAGAGGAATTCTTGTGAAGTAAGGGTATGAAAAACCCTAAATCCCCTGCACTATGCGTACATACAAATCCAGAATCGATTTGACTCCCAATTCGCTTAGTGACAGCTAGGTACCTGGAAGTGGGAAAATAAATTCACATTCGGTACTAAGTCTGCGTTGATAGACTTGCAGCGTACTGAGTCGAATAGAAAAAGGTAGCTAATAGCTAGACGTAACCACAGGGACGAGCTAGGGTCGGCAAGTGACGGCGCTGTATACTCCAAACCCCTGTACGCACAGCGATCTCTGTATAAAATTTGTACTGAGCTAAGTAGGAATGCAACCCTACACGTATTGCTGTGCAGGGACAGGAACCTGCAATTTCGGCATCGGGTACCTCCTCTGCAGTGTGAGGCGCCGTCGCTGCACAAGAAAATCAACCGAACTCAGAATGAGCTCGCACACGTAACCCCAATTGAGATCCCCAAAAATAGATTTCACCTGCATCGCGATCAGAGAGCATGACAGACAGTAGCGTGAGTAAAACGGAAGAACCAATTTGTGAACCTTCGACACGACGACGAATAGACTGGACAGAAAAATAATAAAATAAAATAAACTCTCTGAGCGTTAGGGTTAGGGTTTGTGTAATGCTGCGTGATCAGAAATAGCACCATCGTGAAAAAACCCGAAGTTAATCAACAAAGGCAGAAAACTTCCAAGGCCAAATGTCGGCAATGAAAATTAGCCGTCGCATTGCGGTGAATTCGTAGTCGATTACTGTAGAAACCAATTCCTGTCATATAAATGATGACGAAAACATTCACGTATTGTTACGGTTGCATAATAGCACAAAAAAAAAAAATTTAAAAGGGTTAATATAGGGTCGAGCCAGGTGGCACGTAACCAGTCGGAGAAAAACGCGGAATAGTGTGGCACCGACGTGGGCGAGTTCAACGCTAAAGTCAAAGGAATAAATCATGGGTATGGTGCCAGTTCGAGGAACGTAAAATTTATTCGGCATTGGAAAGGGTCGTATGTATATATATATAAGTATTGTACGTATAAATGTCGTCCATATAATATTCGAAGATATGTATCGGCTCCATATAAGTGTTATATGTATAGTTAATGAAATACATATAATCGAATATATAGCTTCAAGAAGAAGCGCGATATATATATATATATATATAGGTACACGACTGTAGTGCACCTAGTCGAGTTCGGTGGGTGAAATAAATAAATAGATGTATTGATTTTATAATGTGGAAAAGATTTTTTGAGTATAGGTATGGATAGTTATAAACTATAAATGTATACCTTTGGCATATGTATAATGTAAAAGATTCTTGGTATATGTTTAATGGGAAAGGATATTGAATATTAATATAATATATATATGTAATAATATATATATACAGATTATATGAATGAAGTGATGTGAATAAGTCAACCTAAATAAATGAAAGGGATTGACCAGCGTATAGAACGCAAAGACCAAAATGGTTATTAGATTCTCCAACCACAAATTATATATGTGTATGGGTCGGCATACAAACGTCTAAGATGTAGAATAAAAGTTGTACTTTATAATTGTTATGGGGAGAATAGTATATATCGATGCATGTAAATATATATAAATATATACACCTTAATATTTATAAGGAGGTGGTATAAAGCGCACTTTAAAAGTGTTAGTAGTCCAATGGTATAGGCCTACATATATATGAATAATTATATACATGTGCATAGATAAAACCATGACGTATACATGGAAGTTAAGAAAGAGGCATTTTAGACTTCTATGGGTATGAGATTGGATATATATACCTATATAGAAATATATATATGCATAGGATTGGTAAAGTGGCACTTTAATTTGATTCCACTTTAGGGAATTCAATAAGTGCATGGGGGAAACTTTGAGATTGAAAATCTATCCTATGGAAATTAACTAAAAGTGGAAAAGTTGCTAGTAGAAAATCAATAAAAGAGATTATTTTAAATTTGGAATATATATGGTAACACTTTCAAAAAAGGCTTGAACTTATATATGAATATATATAAATAGAGGGATATATATATATATTCATATGTTCATCAAATTAATATTGCTAAGGCTATATATATATATCATATATATATATATATATCATGGTTACTTATACAATAAGGTTTGGAAATATATATGATATCTACAAACCTAGTGGATATATATACAGGCTCATGAGAATGTTTAAGATGTAAGTAGTATATGAGTAAGTGGAAATTGTATCCTATAAATAAGGCAGGTATACTGCCATAAAAGAAAAGAGGATTTAAGTACAAGTGTTAATTACAATTAAATGGTTGATTTAGTAATTGTGGAACCAGTACATGGAGTTAGGCATGAATGAATGAAGGGATAAATTGAAAATTTCCTGATGACTTACTTAAGGAAGAATATTCTTGTAATAGTGGAAGAAGGACTTCCTAATTATTTATTTATAATAATCCTTTCATGGAAATAAAGTATATTTTCAAATTGGTATATTTATGGGTTTCTTTTGTTAGAAAGCATGAAAGATTTATGAGTTGCTTTTGTTAGAAAAAAAAGAATGCTTTTATGCAATAGAAAAGAAGGAATTCTTTTATGACTCAGGAAAAAGTTGAAATACTTTTATGATTTATGAAATTTTTTCCATTTTAAGCTGATGAGTCTTTGAAAAAGGGGAAACTGTGTCAAATTCATTTTTGGCATTAACAAGTATTGGTATTGTAAATGTGATGAATTATGGAAATTACGTTTATCACTAGAAAAGGAAACATGAATTCTCACTATAAAATTTTTGGTGCAAATTTTATTAAAGATAAATTTCTTGAGTCTTAAATTCAAATACAGAGAAATGATGTGAAAGCATACAGCTACAACCGAGAGAAAAGAGGATGAGTTGTATTTTGGACTTGGATGGGGGAAACCCATCAGTTCCAACATTGTTCACTTAAGTTTTGAACGAGTGGATACCATTTCATGTGAGAGGTAAGCATGGAATGGTAGAGATTATTAAAGAATCTAGTTGTTACTAATTAAATTAAGTAACTAACAAAAGAAACAATGAAAAGATACTAGAAGTACAACTATAAAATGAGCAAGGGTAAGCATAACCATGCATATGATCCAATTGTTTTCTCTCATTTATGTGTACTAATGAAAAAAGTTGAGAAATTGTTTAGACAAGTCTGTAACAGGAAATTGGGCACTCTGGAAATGAAGAGGAAAAAGGTGAAGATAAAGCACCTAGAAAAGCCAGAAGAAAAAAAAAAACTGAGCTGAACCAGGCTGCGTGAGGAAAGAATCTCACTGAAAAACAAGAAAGGATAAGTAGTGTACTAAAAGTGCACTAAACTATGATGAACCTGAATGGTTTGATTAATAACTGAATGTCTTAAGTTATTGAACTGCATAATGTTGTTGTGAATTATCAATTATATGTACCTGATATTACTGACATTGATATGAATTGTGGACAGAGAAACCAGAATAAAAGATCTTCCATACAGACTTCTTGCAAAGAAGTAGGAAGAAAACCAACTGCATAAGGCATCAGTAAATAGAGTGGAGGCAGGGGAGTACTCTGCTGGAAACTAATGGCTTATACATTTGCCTACCATTGCTTATTAAATTTCCTGATATATTTCATGTCTCCTTGTTGGAAAAGAAAAGTTATAATTTTTGTACATGATGCTTCTCACAGGATTGGTTGGAATGTGGTCCAGGTGGAACCAGAAGAGAAATTTCCTTCCAGAGTCGCTTCAAAGATGAAAGCGAGAAGAAATGGAATGGCGAAAGTGAACAGTAGCTCGAGTAAAGGTGCAGTGGAGCACTTTACCGCTGAAAAGCTACAGGCACAAAGAAGCTCAGATGATGGAAAAGCATTTATAATTATGTTCAAAATCAACTAGTAGATAGTTGTCAACACCGAGGACGGTGTTTATTTTCAGAGGGGGAATATGTAACACCCCCAAGTTCTATGCTTTTCAAATGAGACATTTGAACATAAATCCAAAGGGGAGTGGACCCCAGTGGATGATTATTGTGTGGATGTGGTTAATTTTGTAATTATGGAAAATAAATAAAATATTATGTATGCACTATGACCAGATGAGAACATGAGATCCTATGCCTAATCCATGAGGTAATGGAAAAGGAAAAAAAGACTTTCCCCAAATCTTTCAAAAATCCTTGAAAGAAATTATTTCTAATTTAGATTTTGAGGAAAAATCTAAATTTCTAATGAAGAGGAGTAGTTGGGAAGAGGAGTGAGAAAAATTTGGAAAAGGCTGAGGCAAAGCTTAAAAGCTTGACTTTCAAGAGTCCCCGAGAATGGGAAGCCTGGAAAGCTAACAGGAATAAAGCATCACGAAATTACGGGCCTTGAGTGGAAACGAGGCTTGGGGAAAGCACGGCACGATAAGCTGCTCCAGAACAGATTGAGGCTAGTCTGTTCTGGGGAGGATCTCTGCTCGGGGGTGAATCCTGGGAGATAAAGAGGATTCTAAGGTTGGGAGGACTGGTCATAATAGAGGTGTGCATGCATAAATTTGGGGAATATCTGTAAGTCTATGTTAATCATATTCCTTTATGCAATTTATTAAATTTTGATGTTCTAATCCTTTATGCAATTTATGAAATTGGGATGTTCTATTCCTTTATGCAATTTATAAAATTGTGATATTGTAATGCATTATGGGATGTATGAATTGTTGCTATATTGCATTATGCAGAGAAACATTAGATGGATTCATAGGATTAGGTAACATATAATTGCAACAACGGCTGACGGAAAAAGACAAATGGTTGAATAGATAGGTATTGTAATAATAATGGTTGAGATGATGGATTAATTGAGCAGCCAATATAATAACCATGTATAGATATAGATGGCTATCTTATAAAGGAGTATTTAATTCTGTGTGTATAAATAGAAGATGTTAACAAATCGGTACCCACGAACATTAAGTTCCAAATAAATTAATCTATCATAACAATACTGATGGCACAGAATTCACTGTGATCAATAACAGAAAGTAGGGAACAACAACCCTCAGCCATGTTACAATGGAAAGAATTGTAACAAGTAGAATTTACAGTATTCTATTGAATGTAAAGGTACATATATAAAGGTAGCAGTTGAAACCTAACTAAGTACGAGAATCTAATGCTAGGGATTTTAAACTATCCAATTCAATATTCTCTCCCTCCATTGGAGTGAAGCCAGAGGAGATCTCTCCTAGTTTTCCCCTGGAACAATTGAATCTGTACCATAGTGTCTCACATGTTGAATGGTTATAACAGACAAGTAAAGGGGGAAAAAGCCTAGGGTAAAATCTGTTGTGTAATAACAGTTTGTGTGAGGGAAGATTGTAAGCATGTGTGAAATACCATGCACAGAGCATCTGGTTACCATCCATAGAACTACTGAGAAAGTAGTGGAGCAATGGTGGTGAACAGCGTAGAGATAGACGTAGGCAAGGAGGCATACATCTATACTTCGATGCTGAACTTTTACATATTGAAAATATTAGCAGGCCGGCAAAGCTGGGGAGTTTGATTAAGGGCCTAGTGATCATCCTGCACAGAAAAACCTGAGAAATACGAAGCCAAATATATAGATATATAAGCCTAATTTATGAACAACAGTCTGCACTATAAGTGTTACCATATAACAGCTATAATCTGTTATCGACGCATAACAGATTATGAGAAGGTGTCTATAGACCTGTTATGCGAAAAAAAAAAAAGGGGTTTGGGAGACGTGACAAACATTAACAATAAATGACACTCCAGTCAACTGAAGTAAACTTGAACTAACTATAACACCTTGCAAACAATGCATGACAGCTAACCATAGAAATAAATGTAATGACACCTAACAATGAAACAGTTAGATAATATCTCAACTCACCAGGCAGATATCTCTTTGAATAACATATTCTCGCCAGCAAAATCTCTTCGTATACTGTATTCTGCCTTGCTGTGTCTCCGAATATTGTATATATATTGAATCTGAAAAGCTACGATGCTAATAATAAAGGGAAAATAAAAGGATAAAATGAAAAATAACGCATAAATCATATAACCAAGTCATAATATTTAACCTTTAGATCGATCTAAATGGATTGAAAAATTAAAAAATGATAAAAGAAAAATAGAAACCTATAATAAGTATAATTTATATTTTTTTAAATAGAAGTTATTAATTTTTTTATGATAATTTATTATTATTTTGGAAAAAATGTTATTAATATTTTTAGTTTTTTATTTTTTTTAAATTTTTTTTTTAAGGATAAAAGGTAAATTATAGAAAGAAAAATAAATTGTGAATGAAATTATTAAAAAACAAATTAATGCATAGACACAAAATCTAAATCACTAATGACTATTTACTATTTTGGAACTTGTTATTAATATTACTAGTTCTCTCTTGTCTTTTCCTTTTAGGATTAAGGGAAATTAAATAAAGAAAATAAAGCTTCAAGAAAATATTAAAAAAAACAACCCATAAACATATAAAGGAAATCAATAATGAATATTTAATATCATTTGGAAAAAGAATTATTAATATTTTTATATTTGTCTTGTCTTTACCTATTTAAGATGATGGAAAAATTAAGAGCTACAATGCCAATAAAAAGAAAAATAAAACATAAAACAAATAACAGAAAAATAACACATAAACATACAACACAAATGAGTAATGAAAATTTACTACCATTTTGAAAAAAAATTATTAATATTTCTAGGTTTTTCTTGTCTTTTCCCTTTTCAGATAGAATAAAATAAATTTTATTTATAGATTATAAAACTATTATGTTAAAATATTCATTTTATATATAAACAAAATAATTATTAAAAAATATTCATGTCATGTTACTAAGTAGAAAGAATAAGACTTCTTAACTTGACTAACATTAACAATATATATCTTAATAATTTTTTATTGTGAAATGACTACGAACAACATTGAATCCACACCTCATGCATACATTAAATCAATTTGTACCAATTACTTAATCCACACCTCATCCATAGATTAAAAAAATTGTACCAACAACTTCTATAGTTAAAGCATTTGTATTGTTATCCAAATCTAGCCTCATAGATTATAGAGAGTGCTCACAATGTACCAACAACTTCTTTAGTTAAAGCATTTGCATCGTTATCCAAATCTAGCCTCATAGATTATAGAGAGTGCTCAATTGGCCTATCGAGATGGGGCACCAACCAACAAGTACAAACCTTTAACAAAACAATACCGAGTAGAGCTTAGCAACGACCCGTGCCCCTAGTCACCTTCTATTGTGATCTATGGTGACTTCCGTTACCTCTATTGGAATGAATGGTAGCCTAATGAATTTACCTATCATTATGAACCACCTATAGAAACAAGAAGGTCCTAGATTTTTAATTGCTTCAAAAAACTCCACTACTCTTAGTTGGAATTTGAAATTATTTTTTAAAGCAATTGCATATCAAATATACATGAGTCTAGCTTCAAATTGAATATCTATTTACACTTCATTCAACCAAACCATTTCATTTGATGCATTAAAAGTTACAATATCTTCTATTTCAATAACATGAATAAATCATACACGTAGTTGGTTATACACAAATATTTGGTTATTAGGATTAGGTTTTAATCAATTTATCCACACTTGAATTTGGATAAAGATGAATTCTAAATCTTCTATTTTTAAAGTATAATAAATCAATATACATTGTTAATCTAATTTCTCCTATTCATCTATGAATTATCATGCAAATAAAAAACCCACTACATCTATTAGTAATTTTGCACACATCTGAAAAAACATTGTGAAAAATAAATTGAACACGGGACGAATTTCTTATGAAAATTACGCACGCCTAAGCTCAATAATATTAAAACAAATATGAGGATATTCATCCTCGCATAACACAAAAATATAGGTTCTATAACCACTTGTTTTTCCATATCTCAACAAAAACCTCTTTTAATAACATACTCCCATGCAAAAATATCTTTGAATAACGTATTCTCCCCAACAAAATCTCTTTGAATAATGTATTATCCCTGGTTGTATGTTCCTTTCAGAAAAAGCATAAGAATAAAAACAATTAACATTTCAACAGCTCCAGAACATAGGTAGACATCTGTACTTGGAAGGGGTGCTTGGTAAGATAGAGGAAAGTTTTTTCATATCTTTTTTCAGATTTTCAAGATTCTTCTTCGTTTTCCTGAAACGTTAAACACAAAATTGTATCTTGTTATTTCAACGAATTTCTCAGTTGGAATATTTAATTAACAACTAAATATAAAATATGAAATCTAGAAGAGATATTGGAGGCTAAAATAGTGAGCTATGTTATAACGAATTCATTAATAAACTATCATTGGAAAAATCATGCATAATAATCATTAATTAATTAAAATAAAGAAAAAAATATTATTTACCCAAAAGAGCATAAATAATTATAAAATGGAATTATACAATAGATTATGATAAATAATGTGATAAAAGAATATTAGAAATGGATGAAATGGATGTTAAGAAGTGATCATAATAATACAAATTAGTGGCTCAACATCTCCCCCAAACTTAACATGTTGCATGTCCTTATACAGCGCAATGCCTCAGTATTAACCAAGATGTAATACAACAATCAAAATTCTCACCCTAGGCCATGATATTGATGGAAGAGAAGACATTTTCGTCAAATGCTTCCTTAAAAAAGATTTCATGTATACTGTCAACCATATGTATATGAAGTTGCAACAAAGTATGATACAAGTAAATACAAACTTTATTACAAACTAGATTTTGCTGAAATTTTGTAAGAAAATTTATAGTATATCAAAGCTTTTCCAATTAGAAAATCAAATCAATGAAACAAGCGGATTTCAATATATCAGCAAAATGATTTTTTTTAATAATGCATGATTTTTTGGAATTAATAAATTGGTTTATCTTGAAAAATTTTGGGTTTAATGATACATTTTTTGCGGACAATTAAGAAGAATCCAGTTGATAGTTTTAAGGATATAAAGAAATCAATTTTAGGATTGTATACCTTAAATGAGGAAGAAATGAGAAATAATTCTTCATGCATAGCAACCATTCCCCGAAACTCGAGAATTAGCATACCCTCATGCTACACTAGAAAATAAATTGGGGTGGTCTCTACAATCATGGATGAAATCCTTGTTTGGTGTATAACAACATGGAATAAGGGAGATTTTGAGAATGAATAATGAGATCGATGGATGATAAATAATATTAATGGCATGTTCATGATAATGAAAGTAACACTCCCCCAAACTGAAATATTTTGTCTTGGAAAAATGGGAAGTGGTAAAGAAAGGGAAATAATGGTTGAAAAAGATGAGTAAATAATGGTCAATGATTTTTCATGACATTCTCCTAAAGTTTTAATAAATCAAAACCTTATGCTATTTTACCTCAAGTTTTACCTCCATAAAAATGTGGAATTGTATGTATGGATTAACATTTTTTTGAAGCTGATGCAGGCTGAGATGATGTTGAAAGTGATGCAGAAGGTGGAAGCCATTCAAGCTGAAAAAGTAATCGGAAATTATATCATGGTTTCCTTCCACCAAAGTGATTAGTTTCCTTGTCATCTATAAAAAATATCATGAGTATCCTCAATCAGTAATTCATCACCTCAATTACCTCATTACAAATAAAAATGAAATAATCATATTGTGAATGACATGGAATAATAATGGATAAGAAGGGAAAAGATGCATTCCATATACATATAAGCTTTGGTTGTTATGAGAACAAAAATTAAGAGAATTAGTTATCTCAGTCTTTGCTTCTCAAGGTCTGTCCAATTACATGGGATTCAAGATCAGAATCAGGCCTCTTAGTGGTGTGGTTAAGATATGAATAAACAATGTTTGATAGGGCAAGCAACTATATTTGGTTAAATGTATGATACTTGTAGAATAAAGGAATTATAGATTAGATGATACCAAATGTCAAATTTATCAAATATCCTAAAATTTTCATCCCTGACGTGTAAAGTAAATATTTATAACTCAATAATAGATATAAACCATAACCACCCTCATCTAAGAAATGATTAAATATACCCCATGAACCATGAGTTCTGGAAAACCTTGTATATGCAACAGTAAGCTTTATCGGAAATTAGCATTGAGAAAATAAGGTAACCAAATAGATTATGGTATTAAATTAACTTCTATACCATATTCATAGCCATTACTACTAGCGGGCATCCATAGCCTCGACAGGGATGCCTTTTTAACCCATTGAGATGCCACTGTCCCATCTATTAGAAATAAGTACATAGTTGCAAAAATCCTTTTCAATTTACTAAGATGTCAACTAAAGATCATTTTTCTGGCATGGTAACCATTTAATTACAATGCCATTCATAAGAGCTAACAAAAGTGAAAAAGTCGGCTCGCGATGAGACCTCTTGTCCTTCAGTTTTATGACCAAAGGCCATTACCATGGCTTGGTGACCAGCAGTGGTAATGTCACTTTATTAGGACCTATGATAATGGTAGGTCGGCTCATGATGAGACCTCCTATCCTCTAGTTGACCATTTATGTTTAAAATTCAACTATAGTTTTTATTAATCAATAACAGATTACTTAATAGATGGGGTGGTAGGTCAACTCCTTAAGAGCTAGGGATGGTGTAAAAATTTGTGTAATAACTATTTTCAACTTTGATAGTTTTTATTCTCAAAAACTAATAACCTTAAAATGGCTGCTGATAAATATAATTTTCATTGTTGAGATTGGGGTTGAGGAACAATTCATTAGATAACGGCAGAAATATTTAAATACAATTCCGTGGTCATCATCATAAATTTTACAAGATCAAGGATTTTACCAATTAGGAAAGTTGAAAGTTGACATGATGAAATCATCTTTGCATAATTATTCCCTAAAAATAAGATTATGTTTATAGATAAACAAAGGTAAATTGATTACCCAATCATTATGTCAAAGAGGGCCTAGACCATTAAAAGTATTTTCCATTCATCGAATCAAAAAAATTTTTAGAAAGACCTACATATGTTGAAGTGAATGTGAAAATTGGCCAACAACAATAGTTGTGACTGAGCTAACAACAACCATGACTTAGGTAATAACAAGGAAAGGGTAAAAAGAATGATGTTAGGAAGGTGACATGAAGGAGGATTAGTCACTTTACAAAATAATGAGGAATTAAGAGTGAATCATTCTTGACAAGACTTACCATAATAATCATCCTTTAAATACAAGACCCCCCCCCCCAAAGTAAAGTATGTCTGCCATCAGTCATAGTTGATCATGTTATAAGTAAAATACCAAATAAATCCATGGAGTCAGTCGAGGACGTACCTGGCGACTTATCTTGGCAGAGTAAAAACAGTAGAGGAGTAACAGCACAAAGTACTTAGAAAAATACCACGATGGAGTAACATCACCGGAGGAGTAATAACATCAGACGAGTAAGAATGCAGGACACCTATAAAATTTTAGAAGGAGTAACAACAATGACAGATTCACATCACCGATGGAGTAACAACATCTAGAATAACAACGATTACCAAGTAAAAACATCAGGAGTAATAGTACATTCAAGTAACAACATGTGGAGTAACGAGAGCATGCGAGTAAATATGCCTGTCGTAACAACGGTACTAATAACAACATTCGGAGTAGCAATGGAATGCAGTCAACATCCGGAGTAATATAAGTTGTAACACTCCCAACTCATGTGATTGCATTTTAAAGTTAGATACTTGAACTTTACATCCTAAGCGGAGTGGACCCCAAAGGATAATTATTTTGTGAATGTAATTAAACATTTAATTGAGGAAATGAATAAAGTATTGTGGTGCAAATTTACCAAAAATGAGATGATGAGATCACTTGCTAAATCTATGAGGATGGATGAGGAAAATATTTCCCCACAATCTTTCAAAAATCCTTGAAAGATAGTAAGTTTTAAATTTAGATTTTGAGGAAAAATCTGAATTTCCCCAATGATGAGGAGAGTAGTTGGGAAGAGGTAAAAAGCTGGAAAATCTGAGGAAAAGCATAAAATAGCTTTAAAGAATCCCTAAATTGGGAAGCCTAGGCAAACAGGAAGAAAAGCATCCTGAGATTCTGGACGCAGAATTAGAAACATGCTTTGCGTAATAATAGCTTAAATAAGCTGCTCCTGTACAGATTAGGGGTTGATCTGTTCTAGGAGGTGATCTTAGCTCGGGGGTGAGTTACGGGAGGCAGGAGAGAATACAAGGTTGGGGGGTTGGTCTACTGCACGAGTGGTATGTCTCTGAGAAAAATTGTCTTCTTGTTATGATGGTATGAATTGGCTACATATAAAAACAAAATTTATCTTTAAGATATTATATTTCATTAGTCTAAATTTAACAGAATGTAATCACCAGGCAGTAACCTGGTCATCCTGTATAGTTGTAGAGGAAAATCCTGTAAAGTGGAATTCCACAGAATGTTTAAACCCAGGGTTGGTTTAAATCTGAGGAAACCTTGTTCTTTCAGGAAACATTGTGAAATTGTTTTTAATATGCTTCTGTTTCCTCGCACAATTTTTATTACAGCTACCATAGAAAGAAATGAAATGCACTATGGTATACCAGAACCATGGCAGGATATAAATTAAAACTTATACTGGTTATGGAAGAACAGAGGGAGAGACTCAATAGACTGATCTTAGGCTCAACTCAAAAAAATTCTGTTATAATTCCAGAAGGTTAAATGGTTTAAATCAACCAGGTTGTGTATAAGTCACTTTGTCTAGTGAAGGGAAGGAGTACCTATTTATAAACAGAATGTACTAGAGACTATGGCCTCCTGAAACTACTCTAATATCAGATCACTACAATTGATTTCATAGAAAGTATACATTATGAGTAAGGAGTTGAGAATTATAGTAGCACCGATTAAAATTATTTCAATAGTATGTACATTACATTTATATAAACACTATTTTCATTGATCAATAAGAAAAAGGGAATGGGTTGCAATCCCATAACCAGCCTTCAGAAACATTTATTACCATGTACACAGGTAGACAATAGTTGGGTAACTAGATATAATAAAACTAGAAGAAACTGAAGAATAGAAATGTATGTATATAATTCTGGAAAACATGAGAATATAAATTCTAAACTTCCATAAATATTAACCCATGTTTAGGAGTGAAAATAGACTCAAAATTTCCAGAATTCCATTCATATGCCTAGACAAGTTCAGTATAACCATGAATAGAGGAACTATCATTATGACACAATAAGGAACAAAATACATCAGAAGAAGAGATAGAAATTTATATAATCTTCCTGAAAATTTCGATGGTCTGGAACCATATTAGTATTACCAAAATTCTATTTCTGTGCTGATGAGCAAACTAAACAAAGCCAAATTTCATGGTATAAAAAAAAATACACACGTTTTATACAGTCTAGGTAAAATTTTACTGTAGCATAGTATATTGAATTAAACCTAACATAATAGGGAATATATATATATATGTCCCATAATATCAAAATACATAATGAGGCTATCAGGCTGGGGTGTAAAACTTGCAACCCCTATCTCAATAGAACTAATCTAAACAAGCGCCCTTCTCTGCAACAGCATAAGAGGACGATATTTCGACGCCCATGAAAACGACGCAACAGGAGAGGGGCAATAAATCCAATAAGAATAGTGACCTGGATGGCCAAGAGATCCATGTTAGTAGCTATAACAATTGAAAATATTACATACTGCGTCTATAAGCATACCATAAACTTTCGTTTACCTGTAAACGACAAATGCAAAAAAAAAAAGGGGGAATTAGTCAAATTGCACTATCGTAGGGAACCAAATGAAGGATGAAAATAATAATGAGGTTAAAACAATACCTGTGGAACGTAATGTTCAGATACGTCAAGCCTTGCAATCCAAATTGTATACAGAGAGGGATTAATACGCAATACTTTCGAAGAGAATAGGTAGGAAGTTACAATTTAAGGTAGAGACGAGACATACAAGAACATACCTCATAAAAACCCCCTGAATAGTAGACGTCTGCTTGAAAGGATGCGCAGCTCACTACACAAGAGGCATAAAACGAATTAGTCTCATCCTATGAACCCGCTATGGTAGGGTCGACGACAACCCTGAAAGTGGAACTCAACCTCATTTTGGGCTAAGCGTATGACTCACATATCTTAACACAAGAATTATTCCCCTTACTGAGGATTGAATACCTACTCAGAACCGGCGTATGGCCGGCTCTGAGCAATGGCCTGAAATCATTTAAACATACAATAAAGTAAAAATGAGCGCTGAGGTGATTACCTGATATATTGTTGATGAAACTAAAGCGCCATGGTTTTCTCTGCAACAGAGAATCACAAACCCTCGGCCAAATGAAGAATTGTGCAGACGCAGAGGTGCACAAAAAATTGAAGAATGCAGAAACCCGACTTAGCTCTACCCTAAAGACTTATATAATTCTTCGAGAACCGCCTTAACCCTAACCGGAATTGATCACAATCGTCCACTTGGCAGAATCGTGGAAGCCAAGACACGGATCAAAGGGTAGGCAATGAGGAGTTAAGACCATCATATCACATTAATGGAGTGAAAAATCTGAATTTAAGTCGAGATGTCCTGTACGTAGATGGGCGTGGCTGTTATACACCACATAAGTCGAGCTAGTTCATCGACGTGGATTCACCAGGCAAGCGAGCGAAGGGGTATAGCGAACTACACACAAACCATACAACACTCAGTTATTTATTATGACGCCTGACGTGGATACAATTTTCCTCGCGACGATGCACATAACAACTAAAATCCATTTTGACTATACGCTCTACGTGTATAAGGATCTCAATGCAAGTATCATATTTGAAGTCGATTTAAAATCTTATGTACCGAGATGTGTGGTCATTTCAACAGACGTATGTGGGTGTTAATGCCAAACGCATGGAAAACATTCCATTCACAATATCATGTCGAATCATATAAACAAAATAAAAATCATTCCCTCAAGTCTATACCAAGATACATGGCGGAGGAATCGTAATTATGGATAGTAGAAAGGTCGAACATGCATTCGGGCACAGGTTCATTTAAATCATGTTTTATTATACGTGTTAATGGACCATAGGGTTTACTTTATACTCAATAATTAGATAAATGAAATATATGAGCCTTAAGTCAAAGGTGAATTCGCAAGGGTATGCGAGACCTGTGTAAAGGTCAAAGACATGAAAAATATGTTCACCCTTGAAATGCAAATAACATAAGATAAGAAGTAGGAGTAGAGGATTTAATTGCGACAGCATATGATGATGAAAAATATCATGATAAAAAGGTGACATGTCAGAATAAACCTATACTTAAAAGTCTGAGTTCATGAAGAAATTTTTTTGGGTGTGGAATTTGGAGGTGTGACATTAATATTATAAACCAAAGCAAGTGGTGAACCCAAGGGAAAATCATTACCCAAAAAAGTATAAAACAAAAGAATTGGTTAAGCTAAGGGAATTGATTTAAACATTGAGACAATTGTTGTCGCAATGCGACGTTGCACCAAGTATGACCATGGTTGGCCAAGGGTGATTTTCATATTGATACAATTTTTTTCAGAATGTGACATTTGATCATGGATGACATTGATCGATTATTCATATTATAAACCAAAAAAACTAATAAAACCAAGGGTTTAATATTATAAACCAAAGGAATTGGTGAACCCAAGGGACAATCATTACCCAACAAATTATAAACCAAAAGGAATTGGTGAACCCAAGGGAATTGATTTAAACATTGAGACAATGGTTGTCCCAATGAGACGTTGGACCAAGTATGACCATGGTTGGCCAAGGGTGATTTTCATATTGATACAATGTTTGTCAGAATGTGACATTTGATCATGGATGGCATTGATCGATTATTCATATTATAAACAAAAAAAACTAATAAACCCAAGGGTTTAATATTATAAACCAAAGGAATTGGTGAACCCAAGGGGCAACCATTACCCAACAAATTATAAACCAAAAGGAATTGGTGAACCCAAGCGAATTGATTTAAACATTGAGACAATGGTTGTCCCAATGCGATATTGGACCAACTATGACCATGGTTGGCCATGGGTGATTTTCATATTGAGACAATGTTTCTCAGAATGTGTCATTTGATCATGGATGACATTGATCGATTATTCATATTATAAGCCAAAAAACCAACTAAACCCAAGGGTTTAATATTATAAACCAAAGCAAGTGGTGAACCCAAGGGAAAATCATTACCCAAAAGATGATAAACCAAAGGAATTGGTGAACCCAAGGGAATTGATTTAAACATTGAGACAATTGTTGTCGCAATGCGACGTTGGGCCAAGTATGACCATGGTTATATGGTGATTTTCATATTTATACAATATATGACATTTGATCATGGATGACATTGATCAATATTCATATTATAAACCAAAAAACTAATAAACCCAAGGGTTTAATATTATAACCAAAGGAATTGGTGAACTCAAGGGACAAATTCATTACCCAAAAAATTATAAACCAAAGTAATTGGTGAACCCAAGGGAATTGATTTAAACATTGAGACAATTGTTGTCACAATCCGACATTGGACCAACTATGACCAGGGTTGGCCATGGGTGATTTTCATATTGAGACAATATTTGTCAGAATGTGACATTTTTTCATGGGTGACATTGATCGATTATTCATATTATAAACTAAAACAAGTAATAAACCCAAGGGTTTAATATTATAAACCAAAGGAATTGGTGAACCCAAGGGACAACCATTACCCAAAAAATTATAAATAAAAGGAATTGGTGAATCCAAGGGAAATGATTTAAACATTGAGACAATTGTTGTAATAATGCGACGTTGGACCAAGTATGACCATGGTTGGCCATGGGTGATTTTCATATTGATATAATGTTTGTCAGAATGTGACATTTGATCATGGATGACATTGATCGATTATTCATATTATAAACCAAAAAAACTAATAAACCCAATGGTTTAATATTATAAACCAAAGGAATCGGTGAACCCAAGGTACAAGCATTACAAAAAAAATTATAAACCAAAGGACCAACTCGATTATTCATATTAT